>QTSX02003075.1:0-126043 GCA_014839935.2 Entomophthora muscae | reverse complement strand
AAATTGAGGAATGAATCAAGTCAATTTGCCAAGTCATACATTTGCAAAATCTGGATTCCATTTCTCAATCATTAGCTTTTATAATGTTTGTTTTCATTTTTACAGCTTTTATTTTGCCTGTAAATTTACTTTGAGTTTATCACTAAAAAATTTTGACATTGAGAATTATTTTGCTCCTTGACGTTTTCAGTATTTGGGTTTGCATTCCCCATTTTCTCACTCTTTCATAATTTTGGAGCTCCTCTATAATTACAGCAGGCCATTTATCTAGGACTCCTTTGGTTGGGTTTAATTATTCTTCTAAACCCTAGTGTATTTTTTTGGAAATTTCACTAAACAGTATTTGAAGCTTTGGTAGTGGTTAATCATCAACTTCTTATGGATTTGGGTGGTTATTCCTCACCATATAGAGGTCTCTTCATACTACACAGCAATTTCTATCACAATAACCTCACCCAGAATTATTTTGCTCTGATCTTTTCATATGCTTCACAGGGACCTGTGCTTATAAAGAACTACATACAGAGAAGGGAGCAAGGGGGATTTTTGCAACCAAGCTAGACAAATAAGTCACTAACATATCTCATAACACTCATGGAAGGCTCAGTGATTCCCCTAGGATGGATCTAACATAATATTCCTTCTTAATTTTTTATCATGGCAGGATCACATATCCCCTTTAAAGAGCCAAATCTGGTTATAATGTTGATTCCCACAATGATCTTATCTCAAATATGGCCAACCCTATGTAGACTGTGCCACCAGTGTCACACCCTTGGTGGCCTGATGGCTTTTCATGAAGTATAAGAATCAGCATTGCTTTTGATAAGAAGCATTAGGTTCCCAACCCATCCCCTGGACCTTCTTGAGCTGCTGTCCTCTCCCAGCTCCAAGTGCAATACTATAGATAGTTCTGTTGCAACCCTGCTAAGCTTTTGAAAGTTGCATCACTTGTACCAGTTAGCATCCTTGATGGGTCTATGCCCAGCCTGGGTGCCAGATGCCTGCTGCATGGTATTTGGTTGGTGAAATTTTTTGGGTACCAAGAAAGCTGTTGGACAGCACCACATTAACAGGACAATATATCTCTGCTGTGTGCCAAGGAATCTTGGTCTGGAAACTGGGTGCAGTACATAAGTTTTGACCTGCACCTGTGACGTAAATCAACAGATAGTAAGAAGAGATCTCCATGTGGTGGGGAATCACCACTCAAATCCACATAGAGTTGATGATCAACCACCAATGAAGCTTCAAATACTGTTTTGTCAAATTTCCAAAAGATACACTAGGGGTCAAAAAGTTATCAACCCCAACCAAAAGAGTCCTAGATAGATGGCTTGAGAAAGGATTAAATTGTCTTCAGCATAGAGCTCCAGAAATTGAGAAGGTGTAACTGCCTTGGTTTCAGATTTGGCAGTAAATACACCAAGATTCTGGGACATTGGAGTAACGTTAGGAGGTGCAGACAACAAAGTACCTAAGGCAGGGCCCCATCTTCCTGTAATAATTTCACTTAAGATCAAGTTATACAGGATGTAGTGGAGTATATCAACTACTGGATGCATTCTTAAATAAAAGTTAGACCAGGAGAATATTTGGTTTATTAAGTAATTTAGGGAGGACTCAACCTTTTAAGAGTTGAACAGTGAAAATTTCTCAATATGTACCAATTTCAACTAATCAATACCACCTGGAACCATGGCTTCTATTCTGTCTACTGTAGATTCAGAACCTAAAGGTAAAAATGCGGGATTGTCAAATTCTTTTGCGTAAACTCACCAACTTAATGGAATATTTTTCATCCTTTTATATAAAAAATCAAGCTGTTCTGAGATGCAAATTACCCCATTAAGTTAGTGAGTTTATGCAAAAGAATTTGACAATCCTGAATTTTTACCTTTAGGTTATGAATTTACAGTACATAATCTAAAGATTACCTTGTCTAGTACACAAAAAAACCTTGAGTGATTAATTTCTGTTGATTGTTCTGGTAAATAAGGTTGTATCAAGTGACTCTCAGATTACGTCTATTTATAAGTGTCAACTTGCACAGAGTGATCAAATCAAGCTGAAAAACTGGGGCGGCATTGACCTATTTCCAATCAACAGTTTGGTTTGAATCTATCAATTTGGTTAACTTGGTTAACAGTTTGCCCAGATTTTGAGCTTTGCAATTAGGACGTGTAATCCAGGCATTATGGAAACTACTGTGATATTAACCTCTTCTTTAAGCCAAGGAACAATACCTCCATCAGGAAGGTGGGACAGAGAAAATTCTTGTGAGCAGGAGGAAGTTGCATTGCTGCCAAGGTAGGTTCAGGATGACTAACAGCAGTAGGATTATGGCTGTAAACCTCTTGGATGAGATCAGGGGAGTTGGAGCAGTCATAGTGGGGGACCCAGGAATTTTGGAATCAGGATAATCCTTCCAGGACATTAAATACTCAAGTCAACAACAGTTCTTACAGATATCCAGAATGCAATTTAATTCATACTCAGGCTCCCCTTTCACTATAATGGGTTGTGAAAAAGCCACCTTGGTACCACAGAAAGTAGTAAGAAGACATTCATGAAAGGTGTGGAAAATCTTGAAAGAGGGTGGTAACTCCAATCAATAGGCAGAGGAATCAATATGGTGTTCAACTTTGAAAGGACCTACTTGCTTTGGACCTAACTTGCAACATGAGACCTTCAACATCATGTTACAGGCATCAACCATGACCAGATCACCTGGCTGGTAAATGGGGCCCTCCTGGCGCTTACAATCTGTGTATTCCTTGTAAGTTGACATGGCAGCAGCAAGAGTAACCTGGAGCTCCTGATGGACTTGCTTCAATGCAGCAGCTTGATTAGTTGCAGCTTCCATGTTGCTAACCAGTCTAGGACCCATGTTAGACAATGAATTGTAACCCACATTGACAAAGAATTATGAGACCTGATTTGACGTGTGTGGAGTGTTATTATATGTAAACTCTGCCATGGGTAGATTTGAGTACCAGTTATCATGTTGCACATTGGTGTAGCATCCTAAATAGACCTCCAAACTTTGGTTTATCCTCTCTGTTTGTCCATCAGACTGAAGATGGAAAGCAGTGGAAGGACAAAGCTTGATCCCAAGAATCCCAGTGAAGGCTTCCCAGAACTGAGAAATGAATTGGGGGTCTACAATCACTCACTATCTCCATTGGGATACCATGTAGTGAGAAGATTCTGTCTACAAACAACCTTGCTGTCTCTGATGACATAATTGTGATTGAGCAAGGAACAAAATGTGCTATTTCTGTAAAATAATCCACCACCACCATAATTGCATTAAACCCATTAGACTCACAGAGCTCTCTAATGAAATTTATAGATACCAACGTCCAAGGCCCTACAGCTGGTTGTAATGGAACCAAGAAACTAGCAGTCTTGTTTCTGCTTACCTTGAACTAAACACACACCAAGCAATCTCAAACATGGGCTGCTACCTGCACCATCAAACTTTTCCAAGAGAATTGTTGGCAGATTAACTCAACCATCTTGTTTTAACCCATATGACCTGCTGTAAGACAAGTATGATGTGCTTCCATGATTTTTTTCCCTGATAGTTCCTTCCAGGACCCATAGAAAACCTTGATGCTAAAGTACTGGCCCTATCTTATGTTATTCCTGTGGCTGATCAGCTGGATGTTCACAGGCTAATTCCAATATTCTATTATAACCCTTAGACAGGGGCTGTAAAAACTTAACTTTAGAGTACAAGTCCAAGTCTGCACCCTCAGTAAAGAACATAGTGGTAAGCGTAGCAGGTGGAGTCAACATAAAAATAACCAAAGCCTCATCTGGAATTAGAGTGTGTGTGTTAAACTCAGCATCCAAACCTGCATTGGGGAGGTGAGAAGGGTTCCTGCTCAACACGTCTACCAGGTGGTTGTCTATTCCTTTAATGAACTTGTACCGGAACTTGTAACTAGTCAAGTCCCTGTGCCATCTATATTGGCAACCCAACACACCCCTTGGTTGGCAATACTACAAGAGGGCCTTATTATCTATTCTTACTGTAAATGAGTGATGTGCCAACATTAAATGATGGTGCCAATGCTTCAGGGATTCTACAACAGCAACAATTCCTTGTTGTAGATCATATAATTCTGTTCACATGCTTCCATTTTCTTGGAGAAATACCCTACAGGTCTCTCAATGCCATTGCTAGCAGTTTGCAGCAACACCCCTGCCACAGCAAATTTGAAGTGTCTGTAGATACCACAAATGGAATCTTAGGATCCACATGTTGTAATACAAGAGACAACAACAGGATAGTCTTGACTGACAAGCATGCTTTTGCACACTCAGGCGTCCAGACCAAGGTTGTCTTCCCGCTAGCCAAATACAAGGGGGTTGCTACTTCAGAAAGATGAGGGGTGAACTTCTTCAAGTTAGTACATGTGCCCAAAAAGCTACAGAGCTGAGATACAGTCACATGAGTTATGTACTCACAAACTGCTGCCTCCTTTTCAGGAGCAATAGTGTGACCATCCTCAAAGATAATGTTCCCCAAAAAGATAACCTTACAGCTAAAGAATTCACACTTACTTTGCTTAATAATCAAGTTAGCTTGAAGGATAAACTCTACCACTGCCAACAAGTGGGACTTATGGGACTTCTCATCTGGAGAAAACACTAAAATATTTTCCATATAATTAATGGCACACACCCCCAGTAGGTCTTCTAGAACTGAATCTATCAACCTCTGAAAACATGCAGGAGCCTTTTTCAACCCAAAAGGCATAACATAAAACTGAAAGATGCCTTTCTTTGTCCTGAACGCAGTCAACCACTCCATTCCTTCTTCTATCCTAATCTGATTGAACACATTAAAAAGATCAAGCTTTGAGAAAAACTTAGCCTTCTCAATGCTCCAAGAAATTTGTGCCTTGAGAGGTAAAAGGTAGGGATCAGGAATAGTGATATTGTTTAGATTTCTATAGTCTACACATGGTCATAACAAGCTGTCTGACTTCTGGAAAAACAACAATGGGGAACAGATTGACAAAGCCTTCTTAAAAATGTAACCTTTTGCCAGCATATTCCGAGTCCACTCCTCTAAACATGTGTCCTCCTTCAGAGTTAACAGGTAAATAGGAGAAGCAATATGGATGAGATCAACAGTGACCTTGAAGTAAAAGTCAAACTGGGTATGCTTGGGAAGTGCCTTGCCCCTAGTGGCATCAAAGGCTGATGACCAAGGTTGAAGGCATACTGGCAAATCTTAACTCACAGGCATAGGAATAGGAACCTCCTGAATAGTCTGGGAAGACTGCTCCAACTCAGGCATCCCTAGCAATGAAATACAAACTGTAATCCCCAAAGAATGGTCAGCCTGCAATTTTTTCCTTGAGGAGAGTTGACATGTTATGATCCTACCACCACCCTACCCCCAAGATAATAGGGTACATGAGGGATGTGCATATAGAGAATTGAGCAGTAAAGGACTGACCCGCAACAGAAAATGATACTGGCTTCTTCAATTGGAAAGACGGGAACGTTTGGCAATTCCCCCCTCTGATCAACATGCCAGAATGGTACTTCAACTGCAACAAATCTGCAGTCTTTACTCTCATGAAGTTTTCTGAAGCACCAGTATCCAAAAAAATTCATAACAGAAGATAGTTTGACCGCTATAAATGCTACCATAAAACAAGAAGTAACCAGAAGTAGATTACATTTGCCTCAAACAAAGCAATCTCAGCAGTTTTTTGCTTCTCTTTAGTTGTAAAAACTGCTGCTAAGGAGTCAGGATGCTCCTGAAAGTAACGTTCAAGCATTTCTTGAATTGCCTCAGGAAAAACATGGTGGTCACAGTCAATAGGAACCTATTGTGATAGCACTCACTTTTTGGGATGGCTACCATAAAGCTTTATATCCAAGTACCTTGTATAAAGACTTGTGTAACTGGTGTTACTATTTAGGGACAGGTGTATCTATATATCATGTTTAAAAAGTTCTAATGATTAAATGTCAGTATAATACTAATAAGATCAAATTGGCAACAATGGTATACATCTAGATGCAATTTAGGAGAAGAGAAATAATCATTTTTGGTTACCAGGCCTTACCTATTGTAGCAATTATAAAGCTTAACTCATCTATAACTGATGGTAAGATGTTCTTAGGGAAGAGTAAGCTTAATTTACTCTGCTACCTTATCAATCAAGACTTGGGTGAAGCGCGGTCTGATCCAAGCCTGTCAATAATGCCAAGGGATCTCAGTATCCATGTCTTTATGATGTAATATGCAAACCATAGTTAGTTGAGGATAGAGGAAAATAAGCAGCATGCACATATCAACCCAGGAGAGCAATGTGTACTATTCACATAGTACACCACAATAAAATTTAGAATCTCATAGTTAAAGCTTTCCTTGCAAATAGACCTGGTTATAGAAGTTTTTATCATTGGCCAACAGCATTTATGAGCTCTTGGGGTTGCTCCTGTTGGCATAAGCTACTCTTGAATATGTGGAATAAAATTTAATTCAAACAAGGGCCAGGCTATCTAGGGATGGGATTTTATTACAGTGTTAACTTTGGAGGATCCTACATATTTTAAGCCTGGCTTGTTTAAATAATGCTGTAACTGTGCTTTTTTAGCATAGTTACAAGGGGGAAATATTTAGAAACTAGATAATTGTCTTTATTGAGATATTGGAATTATATAGTATTAGGGAATCATGGATATTAGGAACATGATTGTGATGATTACTTGGCTGGATGGTTAGGGGGTGGCTTGATCCTTGTAATGATTCAAGCTCTAAATTGAGGAATACACTGTGTGAGATCCTCATCTGCTCAAGTTTCTATATTTGGAGATTCAAGTTGACTTCTGCATTTGGCTATAGGTCATTGGGAAGTCAGGTTTCAGGTCATGAACCCGCTTAGTTGGAACCTTGCTGCAGGTTGACCCTTCTGCTGCAACCCCCCCCGGATGAAGGCCAGCTTCCTCTGGGTGAAGGTCATCTGGGAGGTTGTCAGGAGCTCAGGCGCTGTATTGGACCAGTTGCTGTTCAGTTGCAGATAGGATGGTCTCACATTGCTTCTGACAAGCTTTAAAGAGGCGTAGCTGGTTATGATGTAGGACCTTATCTTGTTTACATTTACCAAGTCCTTGTACCAGGTAAGTTTTGTCATTGTTTATCTTCAGTATGATGGCAGGCCTACTTTTTCTGGCTGTAATTTGCTTCTGTTGGTGTTCATCACTCATACTTCATCCCCAACCTTGTGCCTAGCTTGGATAGGGACAGACATATTTTTTATATGTTTATCTTCCTTTTCCACTTGGTCACTGTTGGCATGTAGTACCTGGGGTGCTTTAAAAGGAGGGACTTTGTTGGGTATTTCCAACTTGGGTCCCATAAGGGCTTGGATGATATTTGGTTGTGTACCATATAAAAGCTCAAAGGGGCTCTTTTTAGTGGATCTGTTCACCTGAGTGCAACATACAAGGAGTGCAGTTGCTAGTTGTTTTGCCAATCCTCAGGTCTCCTGGCAGTGATTTTGGAGAGAGCTTGCACCAAGCTGCTGTTTAGTTGCTCAACTCTGCCATTGTCCTGAAGTTGGTATGGTGTAGTTACTGTGTGTTTGATTCCATTTTTTGTGAGGTACATGTTGATGCTTTCTGAGGTCAATTCCTTGCCTCCATCTGTAATCAATAGTTCTGGTTTTCTGAACTTAATGATAATATCCTTGCCAATAAAATGTTGTATGTCATTGTCAGTATGTATCTTCACTGCTTGTGCTACTGGCTAGCAAGTGGCAAAGTCAATATTGGTAATGATATACTTTTTGTTAATGTTTTTCCTTGGAATTGGCCCAACAATGTTGGGGGCCCATACCTTGAATGGTAGTTGAGAACAGATTTGCAACACAGAATTTGGGAGAGCATTGCTTTTCACAAACTTTTTTCCTACTTCACATTGCTCAAGGTCCTCTTTAATGTCCCTGTCCAGAGTTGGCCACCAGGCCTTGTGTTTCAGAAACTTGTAAAGGTTGCGGCTTTTGTGTGTCCCAAATCTTGGTGGTAATATAAGATGGTGTTGCCCCTCTGGTGTGTGGATATTTATGAGACAGTGACCCTGTCAGTCATTTTTGATGCAATGTTCCATATACATATGTGAAAATATGTTTGTTTTTGATGACCGTATCTCTTGTGATGTTGATAGTACCCAGGGGAAGCCTTTGTCCTTGGTTCAAAATACCAGGAGGGGCTAGCCTGGATCCAGACTGTTTTCACCTCTGGTGGCTCTGATGTATAAGCAAAAAAGGGCGTCAGCCATGATCAGTTCAGGTCCAGGCTTGTACTGAATGTTCATGTTGAATCTCTCAAGGAACACCATCCAGTGTGATTGGTGCCTGGATAGGTTGGCTAAGGTTTTAAAATAGATAAGAGACTTGTGATTGGTCAGGGAAGTAAATTCTTCTTGGCGCTCTAGGTAACAGCACCATTTCACTAGACAGTGGACAATGGCCAACAGTTCCTTGTAATGGATAGGATAGCAGCATTTGCCATCTTTCAACTTGTGTGATTCATACACTGCCAGTAAGAAGTTGTTCTCAGTAAACCTGGCACTTGGGAGGTTTGGTGAGGAGTTTGTGTTGTGCTAAGGTCACAAAGACTCCCTCTAAGTCTTTGTGGTGGTGTTCTACCAAGAGGCTGTACACAATTATGTTGTCTAAGTATACCAGTGCATGTTTGCCAATGTGAGGGGCAAAGACCTCGTTCATGAAGGTGAAAAAGGTTAACAGTGTGTTTGTCATTCCAAAGTTGAGTACAACACACTTGTAGGAATCATACTTAGTACAAAAGGCTGTCTTGGGTATGTCTTCCTCTTTGATGCAAATCTGGTTGTAGCCTACAGTTAGGTTGATCTTGGAGATGATGGTTGCTCTGCCCAAGGCAAAAAAGATATTTTCAATGAGTGGAAGCGGGTAACAATTCTTAATGGTAACTTTGTTTAATGCTCAATAGTCAGTGACAAGCCTAAGGGTTCTGTCTTTTTTTGCCACAAAGAATGCAGCGGCGCCAAAAGAAGATTGTGAGGGAAAGATGAGTCCTTTTTCCAACACTTCCTTGATATATGCATGCATTGTGTTGTCTTTGTTTGAGGTGAGGCAATATATGGGTTGAGCCTTAGGTACTACTTCTTTGAGCTGGATAGTGTGTTGTATGTGTTTCTCTGGAGGTAGCCCTGGCAATGCTTCCTTGAAGATTTCTGGATGTCAGGCTACAATTTCCTGATCCTGGGGTGTGGTAGTACCCTGGTGGTCCTTAGGTGTATGACCCTGTACTGGTATGAGTCCTAATCAATTGTCTTGAGGTTGTCTTTTCCTTCAAGAGTCTCTGTGATATGTAAAAGAATGTGATCTCATATAAGTTGGTCCACAGAGTCAGGGTAGATTTGGTGATTAACCTCTTTGCGCTTGATGGTTAAAACAGAGGTGGCCCAATTTATGTGGGGGCTATTCTTTCTCAACCAGTCTAAACCAATTACAACATCAAATCTGGGAAATTCAATGACAGGTCCTTGTGTGGTGGAATAAAGGCTCTCTAGCGCAATGAAAAAGGAGGCAGTCTCTTGTGCCACAGCAATGTGATGTTTATCAGCTAGAACCACATCCTTAATCTGCAAAGAATTAGTGACTAACTTGAACTTGTTCACAAAATTGCTATTGACAAGCGTACAATCTGTGCCTGAGCAGGGAGCACTGAGCTTGTGTAACTTCAAAAGCAAAAGGGGTAAGACATCAGTTTATTGGGATGTCTGGAAATGGTGTAGAGTACTGGGTCTCCTGAAGGGGCATGGATCATTGGGCATTGGTTCACATCTTCAGGACAGTATTCATTGTTAGGTGAGGCAGAATTTTGGCAGGGAGAGCTTGGATGCTCATTGCTCTCCCCAGGCTTTTCCCTCATCCTGGTTGCCCTGGGTAGTGATGACTCTGAAATGTGTACAGTTTGATTGACCATTTTTTCACTATTGTGGCCATTCAAACCTGAGGGCTTATTGCCTGTATTGCTATTGCTGCTAGGCGGGGGTAACTAGAGCGCCCTTGTGGATGAGAGTCCTTGGGTCTATCTCTCTTCCCAGTTTGGGCCTTATGGAGGGCGTTAGATGTTTTCTCTGATTTCTCTGCTTCATGGTAAAGGCTCTGCAGGTTAGTTACTTGGTCCAGGTTGACAGGCCACATTACGTGCAACTTGAGTATGTTATAGTACATGAGGTGTGTAGCTGGATTATCAAATGTTATGTCTGAAGGTGCCCGCAGGCAGAGCTCCCTGTATGTGTGGGTTAGTTCTTTTACTGTGCCAGTCTGGGTCAGGTTCTTTACTTGGTGTATGATCATGATGGCAGTGTCCTTTATCACAAATCTTGCCAGAAAGTCCCGCTTGAAGGTAACCCAGTCCTTCTTGGTGTGGTCTTCATGCCACTTTTTGCACCAGGTTCCCGTGTTGGGCGTAAGGTGAATGGATATTTCTGCAATCCAGAAGTGTTGTGGGCATTTTATTTGCCCCAGCTTGTTCTGGGAAGACTGTATTCATGCTGTGGTGTTGTTGTTGTTGGCTCCAGCAAATGATTCCAAGGCAGTGCTGCAAAGCCGTTGAGCTACATGGGTGGGCATGATACTTTTGTCTGTCATTTGAGGCGTGGCAGCAGGCACTTGGAAGAATCCTTGCGCTGATAGGGTGTTAAAGGCAGGGACCGACATTACCATGTTCTGGTACAGTATGTACCCTTCTGGTATTTTGGTTCCTGGTGTGTAGGGCATCCAGTTCACGGGGAGGCCAGACATGATTCTTTCATATATTTGTTGACCACAGCAAGTATGGGCAACAGGTGGAATTTTGAAGGAAGAGGTTGGATGGAGAACCTACTTCTGCTATCAATGTCATAACTGTGCTGTTTTAGCAAAGTTACAAGAGGAATAATATTTAGAACTAGATAATTGTCTTTATTGAGATATTAGAATTATATAGTATTAGTGAATCATGGATAGTAGAAACATGATTGTGATGATCACTTGGCTGGATGGTTAGGGGGTGGCTTGATCCTTGTAATGATTCAAGCGCTAAATCAAGGCACCCACTGTGTGGGATCCTCATCTGCTCGAGCTGCTATATTTAGAGATTCAAGTTGACTTCCTCATTTGGCTACAGGTCACTGGGAAGTCGGGTTGTGGGTCACAAACCCACTTAGTTGGAACCTTGCTGGCGGGTTGATCCTGTTGTTGCGACAATAACAAGCCCCATTAAGAATTAGGGTGGCTCTGTTTACAGATCAAAACTCAATGGGGTTGGATTGATTTCTATTCTTCCTCCTTGGTGAGGGTTGGATTCAGGTGACTGGAAGCTGCTGCCTTATACTTTAGAATATAGGTTTCACATGTGACTTTGGTTCTATTGATCGTTATACTCCATCTCATTGACCCATTCTGGTATAATCTGCATATGGTGCTAAACATGTGATTTTAGGTTTGGGCCTGCCTTGTTCTGCTAGCTATCTGTGGAATATTGATAATACAGCTATCTCTATTTGATTTATGATCTGTTTGGCTATGAAAATAACAGATTGTCAGGCATTTGACCTTTAAGGCCGAATAAAGATCTGTGCTGTTGGTGATTTTCTTAGTTTGCAACTTTTGTTCATTCTAGGCTGGCTATGATTTGTTTATCATAACAGATGTGAAAATACTGTAGGTTAGAATAGTAAAGGTTGATTATGAGCGTGATATGTAGCCGTTGTGGAGGTCGCTAAACAGCAAAGGGGTAAAAACTGCAAGCACCTTTAGGCATACAATGGAATAATAGAAACTGGCGTTTCTTAGGATTTATCCAACACATTTCAGGATTCAAGCAAGGAAATATGATCCATTTTGGCTATTGGGTTAAGCAACTGTACAGAATAAATATTATCAGCTACTTTCAAGCTTATAGTTAGTCCATAGCTTATATATGATGTTGGAATATACAAACCCAGTTGATTGAAAGCATGGCGTTATGGAGCCAAGAGATCACTTTAGCCAATAAGAGCATAATCGGAAAAGATTTTTTGGATAACAAATGAATCCATTTAAAAATTGTGCTAAAGTAATTTACGCATTCATTTGGATGATGCTATTCATTAGTGTCCTTGACAAGTAGACTTAGGAAGTCGATCTCTTCAGGGCGCTTTCATGCTGCTGTACTTTGATAAGAAACCCCTAGCCTGAAAATAAGTGGAGGAAGGACAAAGAATAATAATTTGAAGGCGTTGTGCTAGATTTCTTAAGGGAAATAAAACAAGCGAATAAAAAGCGCTACCTAGTACTCTTGGGGGAGGGCGTTTCGGTTTTGATTGGAGTGGCTAAAACGCTATCATCGTAACCTTGACCACGACGCTTGCGCTTGCGAGAAGAGTGTCCATATTCAAGAGATCTTCTTGCACGGAGATTATATGGCGTGATAATAGGACTTTCAGTCTCTGCTTGCTCTTGACCAGTGGGATTAGTGGCTGATTGAAGTTTATTGGGCAAATCAACAGATTCGGAGTCGGCCATAAAATATCCAAGCGCACGTACACGTTTAAGCCCCCCGTCTGGAAAGATTTGAACTTTCAGATGAGTAAAGATCAAGTTGCGGTGTGGCTGGCGAATGGGGAATTTGACAATGGCGTCAGGACGGAGACTGCCTCCAGCAATGCGGGTCCATTTCAAACCACGGTGATAGTGTGGCTTTTCCTAGCAATGATTAGATGTCATACCAAGGCCAGTTTACCAGCGGGGTATCGATTGCCAAGATTTCAACTTTCTGGGGAAAGTTGCCTTTGAAGTCTTTGGTGTCTATTATAACATCATTGATACTTCCTTGAGCCCCGAGTTTCAATATCACCCATTCTGAGTTGTCTGGGGCACGGGAGCGAGCGGTCTCCCACCCGTCACCCATGTTCTCCCCACGTCCAGGCAGCAGTAGATTGTGAGGTTTTGAGAAATGAGCATTACTACATCCAGCGACTTTTCCACCATTCCCAGCAAATACCAGATCGACTGCTGGCTTAGAGCTAGAACAAGTTTAATACCAGTCGGAAATATTTAAATACCGATCACTTGGCTGAGGCTGGCGCACCGCTCCGTATACTCTGAGGCGATTTAATCCGCCATCGGGATAAGCTTTGAGACGGAGTAGGTTATAGTACTTGGTGGTGGGTTGACGAAGACAGAAAAAGTTGTTGCTATTGGGAGTAATTGCAGATTTGGGAATAATTGTTTCCCAAGCTGGCTCTTCATCCCCTTCGACAACAGCAGCTTCTAACTCTCCGAAACGAAATGAGTTGCCGATATTAAAGGTAGTGCAATCCATATCGACCCCTTTAATAGATCCGGGATATTTGAGCTTAAAAATGACATACTCATGGTCAAGGTGGTTATGGCGGCGAGACTCCCAACCGTCATACCAAGCACCTTTATCTGTAAAGGTATCAGGCTTTGCAACCGGTGGTTTGGGGTTTATCAGATTATCAGCCTCAGCAAAGAAGTCATCCGACACTTCCAAAATTTCACTTTCCATATTTTCACTGAGAAGCTCTATACTATTTAATTTTGCTGAAAAAAACTTTACCTATGTAATCTTGTTTGAGAGCATTGACTTCGTAGTTACTATAAATACGAAAGCATGTTGAAGAGGTTTTGAGATCCTGTTTCAAAAAGTTAAAAAGGCTTAAAAATAGAAAGGGTACTTTAGGAAAAGGCCAGAGAAGATTAACTAAAGAGACCCCAGAGGATGAAGTTCCCTTGGAATTTTCACCAACTGAGACAGTTGAATTAGACTCGGATTCTCTGGTATTTTCACTCTGGCGGAAAGGAGTGACCAGGCTAGAAAGCAAGGCTTTTATCTAAGACAACCGTAAGAATATTGATGTGTTAAATTGGTGAGGATTAGATAGGCCACGTTGATGGTGACGGACACGACAGTGAAAAAATTACCATATTAAACCTCAAGCTAAGTCTTTGAGAAACGAACGTTGTAGTGTTTATATCTACAAGATGAATTGGATTTTAAATCGAATGAAATTTAGATTCAGTGATTTCGATTGGAGTTTGGGAATTAGTCGAAATGCCCCTAGCCAATTAATGCATAACTCCAGCAATCAAAAATCATTGGCCAGAACTGAAATCGACCCACGACTTAAAAGTGAAGCAATTATGAGTAAACTTCACAACCGCTTCTCAAAGGTCAACACAAGTAACCATTCACGTTGACAAATGGAAGCGACACGTTGCTGTATATAAGAAATTGGACGAATGTCTAAGAGAAAATGAACCCAATCAGCTGAGCTCTACGTCACTGTAAATATGATGCTCATTAACAATGGTTGGAAAATACACCAATGTAGTTGAATTCTGCTGTCCAAATAGCTCTAAACATGATTTATGGCTCGATCCAGTGGGTATTTAGCGAATGTGCATTTCTAATGATCCTGCTTTGTTAAGAAATACATAAATGATTTGCTGGAGTTCATATGCTACAAAGTTTAGTCCTTCAGATATGCATTCGCTTAGTATTTTTATATCTGGATGTGGATTCTCTTCCTACAAGGCTCGTCCAAGTTAACCTTGGCCACACCTTGATCTTCAGAACAGAAATAAGTAATGTTGCTCCTACTGCTAAGATGCATCTTTAAGTCTGCAATATGTAATATTATTTTCTGTAATTTATCTAGCTTCCATGCCATATATCTCGCCTAATAAACAAGCCTTCAATAATAAATAGAAAGTGCATCTTGGCGACACATTTTAAGCATTAATTTTTTCAAGTATTACGGAAGTGCTCATATTTAAGCAGCTGTATCTTTTCTACCCACTTATATAAATTCTAAGCTGAATCCAATATTGAGCCCTAGTGAATCCCTAACATACAACCAATCAGATTCAGGCAGACGCGTCCAAGCTCAATCCACCCCACACATTCACACTTGATTGGATTTAACACGTCGACAGCAAGCCAGCCACACGTAGGTTGGGATGGTCATACCTTTTTAATTTAAATTTTTATTCTAAATATTTTATTTGGAATCAAAATCATGACCTTCCCAATCCAAGCCACATGCCGTTTACTATCACTTGATCTTACTCGGACTCTCCTCAAATAAATGATTGCGGATCAAGACCAAAAGCTCTGTGAACCCACAACCAGATTTTAAGAGAACAGCTGACTTGCAGATTTGCCTGAGGAAATGTTCAAGGTTTAACCCCAATCCAATCTATTGTAAACAATCGATGACGTAGTTTGATTATACATCACTTATGGATTTAACAAGGATACCTCAAACAATGCTTTTACTCCTGATTCGAATTCAATTCTGGATTCCAATATAATCTATACATCCCTACAGTAGTTTTCAAACCTGTTGAGATAAATGTATATTATTCAGTTTAGAACGCATGAACTCAGTCACAAAGCGTAATTCAATTTGATAGATCTAAATAGAAGATAATTTCACGGAAAATGAGCGCTATTTGGCGAAAATGTCCAGTCATACAACGACCTATTCAAACTGGGGACGAATGCTTAACAATTCAACGAGTGAACTGAACACTAGAACGCATGAGTTTCAGTCACAGAACCAATCTACTATGTTTACTATATTTTTGATGAACGCATGAAACTCAGTCACAAAAGTTACATACTCGATCCAACAATGAGCCTTAATAGCAACTGAAACAGACAAAGTAAATATCAAATATCAAAACACATGAATGAATCAATAATACTGTTACCAACTTGTCCTAATTAAGAATGCAATCTAGCATATGAAAAGGAAATAAATATTCTGAGTGTCCGTTTTGGGATTAGAATCAATAAAAAAATCAAATTTATTCAAACTCATAATTAACAGTGCACATTTACAACCCAAAATAATTAATATAGAAATCTTAAAATCTAATTTGAAATAAATGGTAGTGTCTACTAGCTTTCATGCTACTATATACAGAGTGGTAAAAATTATAATAAATAAATTATATAGATAAACTGTTTTAATTTTATTTTATTTTTATATCAAAATGGACTCATTCCAGCAACAGAGTAACAATGGACCCATTGTGTGCCGCGGTTGTGATTGCTCCTGCAGGTCAAAGAACAGAGTTAGTGCAATGCAAGTGCCTACTCAGAAAGGAGATGGAAGAGGGGAGTTCAATAGTGACGCTTCACTGACACAGCTGGTTTGAGGAGCACAATGTGCAAGGGGGCAGAACATCAACCCCCAGGTCCAGAAGCTGACCAGAAAATACACTAAGGTTGTCACCACCAAAACAGTAAATGACGTCACCACCAAGAGGGTGTTCTTGGTGTACAACCCTGTTTTTTGTACATTTAGGAGCCTGGTTGCAAGTTTGTTGGTAGCATTGGGAATCTTCTTCTTCACAGCCTTCACAGTAAGTTTGTGTAGTTTTTTGCCTTCTAACACCAACTCATTTAGCATGTCCTTCACCTTTTGATTGTCCTCCTTGATTTTAGCCACTACCACATCCAATTTTTTTATCATTGCCTCCAATTCTGCTATGTTTTCCTTGTACTTATCCCATCTCTTTTTATATCAATAAACTATCCCAATAAACTATATCTATTCTATTGTAAATAATAGAGTTTAAATAAATATATCTTGATTTTACTTTTGATATTTTATTAGCTTCAAGCACCAGTATTCATGTGATATTAATATTATGTATATTTATTGTATATTCAACCCAATCTTAGTATCATGAATGTTGTGTTCTGAGGCGCAGCACAGACACACAACGGGGAATCCTAAACTTAGGATTAGATTCATACTAAGTCTTGGTTAGATGGCAGGGAAGGCTATGTAATTACCTTGTGGCCCTGAATGAATAATCTCTACTAGTTGTGGCTAGAGAGAGGCGCTAAAGTATGTGGAGACAAAAAGATAAAAATGTGAATAGAACTTAACTTTTATTAGTAACAGTGAAATGGAATATATACTGTGTAGCTTTACCACAAAACAGTACATGGACGGTAGAAACACTTGCCACAAGCATGAGTGGGGCAAGTGAGTTATAAGGAATCCGGAAACCAAACAATTGTATTTCCCAGTTTGGATACAACCTCATTTCAAGAGGCAAAAGAAAAAGCAAGAGATTAGTCCTCAAAATAACCCATTGAAGGCAAAATCAAAACATGGTGAATGGCGGCATTCACAGCATTGCACCTCTCTAGATTGGCCTTATGGGGGTAGTACTTGCGGAGGAACTTGTCATGCACTCAGGAAAACTGAAAACCACTAGAGAGGAGTTTCACAAAGTACTCTGATCCTTGTTTGAAGGTCACTTCTAAAGGCCTGACCCACAACATATCTAGTTTGTGAGCTTGTCCTCCAACTCTGTGTTAATAATAGAGAAAATGATCCCCAATGTTAAACTCAGACAAAGGGGAACAGCCAGTGTTGTCAGGAGAGAGCTTGAGCATCTTAGTCTTGTATGCAGAAGTATACACTGTGGCCTGTATGTCAATTATGCAGTTGGCAAGATCTTTGATATGGTCATCAGGGTTCATAGCCTTATCAGAGGAGATTATGGGGCCCCCAGGAGCAACAGAGTGGTGGCCTCACTCCCATACAGCATAGCAAAAGGAGAGTACCTGATGACACAATGCTTGCCAAGGCAATAAATAGAGAGAGCAGCGGGTAAGTATAGATCCCAGTTTGCAGCATCAGAGTAAGCAAGTTTCCTTATGATAGAAACCAGAGTCAAATTTGCACGCTCAACCACCTCATTGGTAGAAGGATTATAGGAGGCAGAGAAAGACTGATGAGATCCCAAGGCCTCAACAACAGAGGTCACCAACTTAGCATTAAAGTTAGTCCCATTTTTGGACAACAACACTTGGGGGAAGCCATGGCAATAGAAGACATCTTGCAACATAAAAGCAGCAGTTATCTTGGCAGTGATGTCCTTAGTAGGACAATATTCTACCCACTTGCTGAAATAATCAACAGCAATTAAGATGAAGCGGCAGCCAGAGCAGAAACAGGGAAGAGGCCCTACAGCGCCAATGCTTACAGTGTGAAACCTGTGTTGAGAGGGGACAAGTTTGAATTTGTGTGAGGCAGCTCAAGGTCACTGGAGCTGAAAATTGTGGCAGCTAGCAATGACGTCTGGAATCAGCAGGCAAAGATTTTCCCAGAAGTAATTTTTCTGGAGCCAGTCATAGGTCTTGGCAATGCCTCCATGTCCCGTCTCTTTATGAGCTTGGTGCACCAACAAAAGGCAAAGACTAGGCTGTACATAAGGTAGGTATTGGTTGCGTACTTTTTTGAAAAGCTGGCTATTACAAATGAGTGTGTCCTCTGATAGCTTAGATAGGGCAATTTGAACTTCTTCTATCTTGCTCTCCCAAGAGGAGGGGTATCTAATTAATGCATACAGTCAATCAGCCTCAACAGGGTTTAGAGAAAGGATAGGAATTCTGTATAATCCATCTGCATTCTGATGTTGAATCCCAGGACAGTGTAGTACCAAGAAGCTGTAGCCTTGCAGGAAGAGAGCCCATCTGGCTAGTTGTCTTTCTGGTTCTTTAAGCTGTTGTAACCACTTAAGCAAAGCGTGGTCAGTGACCACAGTGAAATGAGTGCCATACACATAATTTCAGAACTGCTTGACTGCATGCAGCACAGCAAGGCATTTTTTCTCTGTGATGTTGAATTCTTTTCATGCTTGTTAAAGACATAAGAAGTATAAGAAACATAATGATCCACACCCTCATCATCTAGTTGAGCCAGGATGGCTCCAATTGCTAGGTTGCTAGCATTGGTTTAAAGGATGAATTCCTTATTATAGTCAGGGTAAACTAGGATGTGAGCCTCCTTGAGCTTTTGTTTAAGGGTCTCAAAGGCTTGTTGTTGGATAGCAGTCCATTTGAAAGGGACATTATGTAACAGTTGGACCAAAGGTTTGCTAGTGTTAGCAAAGTTGGGGATAACTGTCTGTAATAACCCATCATGCCCAGAAAGACTTGTACTTCTTGCAGGTTGGTAGGTGGAAGAATTTTGTCAATGGCCTCAACTTTCTTGGTCATTGGGAAAATCCCCATCTGGATTACCTCATGGTTCAAGAATTCAAGGTGTTCCTTGAAGAAAGCACACTTAGATGGTTTTATTTTAAGGCCAGCCTCCCAAATCTTTATGAACACTTCCTTGAGGTGAGCCAGGTGATCAGTAAAGGTAGCGCTGAAGACTGTTATATCATCTAGGTATACTAGAACACATGAAAGCTTCAAGTCTTGGAGGATGGAGTTCATGGCTTGTTGGAAGGTAGCCAGGGCATTATAGAGTCCTTGTTGCATATGTGTAGGCTCAAACAATCCCTCATAGGTGATGAGAGTGGCTTTCTGTCTATTCTCAGGAGAGAGATCAACTTTCCAGTACCCCAAAGCTAGGCCAATGGCAGAGAAGAACTTGGAGCCTCCAAGGCAATGGGGAGCATCATTGATACACAGCAAGGGGTAGGAATCCTTTTAGTTAAAGAATTCAATTGTCAATAGTATATAACAATGATATGACCTCCATCCTTCTTCTTCAGTATGAACAAGGAGGAGGCCCATGAACTTTGAGAAGGAGCCAGTAGCCCAGTGTCTAACAGTTGTTTGAGCTCTTTAGACACCTGAGCATCTTCTACTTGACTGCAACAATAAGGTTTATCTCAGAAGAGAGGAGCATCACCAGTATCAATCTGATGAATGGCGCCTTTAGCTAGGCCATAGTCAGTGATATATTTAGCAAATATATCTGAAAACTGGTCCAGCAGGTCAAGCACCTCTTTCTGTTGGACTGGGGATAGTTGTGGGAAATCTTGCGCAGTAAACAAGGATAGGACTTGAGGCTTGTCCTCTGGTAAGTTAAAGTCTTGGAATGTACCAAAGGAATGTAGGTATAGCACTTCAGGAGCATTCAACAGCTTGCCATAACCAACATCTTGGCCTCTGGACAATTTTATGGGGAGAGACGTCAAGTTGGCTACCAGCAATTAAACAGGGTCCTTATGAGAGACGTCCAAAATCCCTGGGCAGGGATAGGGGTTGTTGCAACCTAGCAAGGGAGGAGATTAAAAATCCAGGAACATACACTCAGGTAACTCATAAGATATCTGAGAGTCTAAGATATCTTGGGATCCAGGGGGAATGATCACAGAAGAGGTGGCTAGGAGCAGAATTCCTTCAGACGCAGGGCAAGCCATTGAAGGGCACTTTGTGTTGTATGAGTGGGTACAGTACTTTAGAGTAAAAAACCAGAGTGATATTCCAATGCACATGTCTTGTGTCATGGCCATAGTTTTCCTGAGTGTGGCTTGGCCAAAGCGCCCCCACCCGGGGGAACCCAACCCAAAGCCCTGCCTGCTTGCAGCAATTGTAGATTTAAATCTAACAATTGATTGCAAGTGAATGATGGCACAGAAAATTGGGTCTGAGTGGGGCGTGGATGCCCCACACCTAATTTTCCCTTCTCTGACCTGCTGGTCAACAAATCCTGACCTCAAAGGAGGTCAGGTAACAGCTTACAGAACCACCATTGGTGGTATCTGTAAGCTGTCTAAATATTGTATTCAAGGAGGCCACCTCATCAAGATGTACCCAAAGGCTTTACGTAACAATTGTCCCCACCAAACTACCTTAGTAGTTTGATATTTTACTCTCAATAAATATCTTGCCTCAATGATTCACTTATTTTAATATTTTCCAATCAGATTTTTAATAACCAGACTGCTAGATTCTGCTTTCTCACCTCTGCAATTTCCTGGTAATCTTCTACTTCCTGCTGAAATGATTCCTGAAACCCGCAAAATTGAATGTGAGCCTATCTATGCTGCTTATTCCTTGACGTTGAGCCAAATGAAGGTCTTCCTGATGTACCTGTGCATAATCTTCTGCTGCACCTTTCCTTATTCACTCTTCAAGGGTTACCATTTACAATTAAACACACATCATCTCCTCCTAATTGGTAATGTCATCCTAATTTGGATGTACATTCCCCATTTGATTGATTACAACAAGCTCTCTCTCTACTTTACCCTGACATCTTGAGGCGCTTTCTGGGAACTTTGATAGACTCCTCAAAGATCAGAGGGACTTCATACCCTAAGATAGAGATATATCCATCCTTTAAGTTGATGATCCCATTATATTTCCTAAGGAATTGAGTACTAACTAGGAGATTTTAACTCTCATTTTTCAAGACTACTCTGGGCGCAGCTAATAGTAGCTTGCCACACCGCATGGGAAGAGCAGAATAAGCCCCTATAGTGCAAGTCATGGATAGCCCAGCTGTACCATACAACTAGTGGTAGTTAAGGTCCGGGCAAGTTTGAGCTTCTTGATGAGCTTCAAGGAGACAACATTAACAGGAGATCCAGTGTCCAAGACGGCCTTGATATTCACTTTTTGAATGGATATTTCTACACACGTGGTAGTACAACCAAAGGGTGGGAGGACGGCCAGAATGTCCTGGGCTTTTGCTAGCTCCTTGTCTCATTTTTTTTGATCATGCATCTCAAGCCTGAAAACTCTTTATAGACAGTTTGTAGAGGAAGCAAGACTAAAACATTGTTGAATACAGCGTCAGTAACCTCAGTAGCTTCTTTGGATGACTCTACAAGCACAGGGGACCTCTTAGCTTGAGTGAGGTATGGGCAAGAGACAACCTCTTTGGCTTTAGATCAAGGCTTGGTAGTTGCCGTAGTTTTCCCAGAGTGCAACTTATAAGGGGCCACAATAGTTTTGAGAACAGTAAGAACTGAATATCCATAGGCGTCAGGATCATCAACGTCTGAATCATCCATGTCAGAGTTATCAGAGATATTGTGGAACAGCAGCAGAATGGTGGCCTATCTGGCCACAGTTATGGAAAACTTGACGCCTAGGAGGATTATGAGAGTTTATGGTGAGGATGCAAGGACCACAGGATGACAAACCAGAATTAGAGGCAGTCTATTCTCCCACACAACCACTCCAGAATGGGCAAGGTGCATATCCTGCAGCGGCGTCTTTATGCTCTTCATAAAGGAAAGCATGGCTTTATGGGCCTTAAAATGGAGACACAAGAGTTGATTAACCTTGAGGGCTTGAGCGCAGGTCATGTAAGCCTCATGTGCTGTCAGCTGTCTGCTAGTTATCAATTGCTGTCCTTTCATGTAGAATCTATTTGCAAATTCAGCCAGAGTCTCCTTGGGTTTGAAAGCAATGTGCATGAAGGCGTCCTTATTCACTTCCAGACTAAGGTCATCACCAAGCTCATTGATCAGAAGCTGTTTTATTTCTTCCCAAGTCTCAATGATGGACAACTCTGGTACTACCACTTCTTGACAGGTCAGGTGCAGGCAGGTTAGGATGTGTTCCTTCTTAACCTCATCTGAGGCTCTTCTCATGGAAGTTTTGTAGATAGAAAAGAAAGCTGCAATGGTAGGTGTTTTGGGGTCAAAGACTTGTTTAAAGGTAGGTTTAGAATGTGCTTCAGGATTTGGGCCACCATTATTGTTATCAAGTACGTTTATGCGGGGGGGGCATTCTACCTCAGATTTGGAAGAGGACTGTTTGGCCCACAGCTGACAAACACTCTCTTCAAGAGTAGTCAAGGTCTCATCAGAGCGGGCACCTGTATCATTGGCTATGGGGGTCTGTCTCTCAGGAACTTCTAGGTGTTGGCCCTGTGTGACTACCACCATGGAAAGATTGGCCAGGCAGGAGGTCAGGGAAGGACCCACTGAAAGGCAAGGAGCAAAGATATCATTTACCAAATCAATTAATTCACTCATTTCTTGCACAGCTTTGTAAAGTTTGGAGTGGTCTTGTTTCAAGTGTTCCACCTCATGGCTAGAGTAATCAACAATTTATCACAGTGAATTTGGGGGGCTCCTGACAGGCCGGGGCAGCAGCCATCTTTGTTGACAACCCCAATTAGACTAGCAGCAGTCATCATCATTTTGTGTAGGGCAGCAACCTCCTGCTGCAGCTCAACAACTTGAGTCATCAAAGCAAGCACCTGAGGATCTGGCTGAAGTGTTTCAGTAGGGCAACCTTGACTGCAGGTAGATGCTCACAGCTCTCAAATGGCATGCCATAGTCTCTGTTCTCTATTCATCAAATCATCTGATGGGGGAGAAGGAGACATATCTGATTTGGGTGTGGACAACTCATCTACCTGAGCTTGAAGTTTGGCAATGGCAGCGGCAGTGGTTACCCTTTCTTGGTCAAACTCTTCACTGAGCTTGCAGAGGCCCTTGGAAGCAAGGGCTGTCACTTTTTTTAGTTGATCAAAGGAGTAAGCACTGAATGCATTGAACTGCTGCACAAGGCGCTTGAAATTGGTCAAATAGGCATTCAAGGTGGAGTCTACTTGAGTTTGTCATGGCTGTTCCAACTGGTGGAACTCATGTAGATGCTCCCTGATGTATTTGGGGATGGCCTGGCGCATTTTCTCAATGGAATTAACCAAGCGGGCTTGAGAGGTGACAGAGTTGCACTGATTGTCTGATACCAAGGAAAACAGGGAGTGAATCCACTATTGATACACAGTAAACTGATCCCAGTGATTAGTGACAGATGCTTGTAGGGACAAAATCTCCTGGAAGTGGAGCCCTAACACCATTTGATGGTGGGCTAAGGCGGGTTGTACAAAGGAAGACAATCAGTGCTCATCAGAGCCAGCCAGTGAGAGGAGATGCTATGAAATTTGCAGAGCTAGAATCAATTTGTAGTATTCTGCTTGACTGAACTGTAATTGGAGGCAAGGGATGGCTCTTTCATGGACTATTCCAAGGGCTATTCCAAGGGCTACTGCCATGACTTACTCTAAGTCAGAGGTACCCAAGGGGTAGGCCACTAGGCAGGAGCCATTTCTGAGGTTCAGCATAGTAGAGACAATAGGTGGGTCTGCGATGTCTTCTTTGATAGAAGGACTGGTGATTTCAGATGAAGACAGCTCCTGTATAAGAGGAGGTAAAAGACCTGAAAACATGGTTTCAAAAGGGATAACCAAGGGGCTTACAGCCCCTGTAGTGAGCACCATTTTTGTCGTGATCTGAGGCGCGGCACAGAGTCACAACAGGAAATCCTAACCTTAGGATTGGATTCATAATAAGTCTTGGTTAGAATGACAGGGAAGACTATGTGATTACCTTGTGGCCCTGAATGAATAATATCTACTAGACATGGCTAGAGAGGCGCCAAAGTACGTGGAGACACAAAGACAAAAATGTGAATAGAACTTAATTTTATTGGAAAATAG
This sequence comes from Entomophthora muscae, assembly GCA_014839935.2. Classification (NCBI taxonomy): domain Eukaryota; kingdom Fungi; phylum Entomophthoromycota; class Entomophthoromycetes; order Entomophthorales; family Entomophthoraceae; genus Entomophthora; species Entomophthora muscae. The sequence continues at coordinate 101,742 of QTSX02003075.1, read as the reverse complement.
GAAATGGATTATATAGTGGTTTGCAATACCACAAAACAATACCAGGATGGTAGTATCACTTGCCACAAGCATGAGTGGGGCAAGTGAGTTGCGCAGAATCAGGAAACTGAACAACTGTATTTCCCAATTTGGAGACAGCCTCATTTTGAAGGGCAAAAGCAAAAGAAAGAGATTTGTCCTCAAAATAACCCAACAAAGGCAAAATCAAAACATGGTGAATGGTGGCATTCACGACAGCTATGAGGGTAGATGTAGGCTTTTATGTACTTTCCCTGAAACCCTGCCAAAGCCAGGCATTAGATTTTCTGTAAAAAGACGGTCTCCCTATTGGATATCAAAAGACTATATAGCTTAGCAGTGGAGCCAGTTAGATCCAACTATTAGGGAGTAATTGATATCCCCTTTCTATCCTCTATTCTCCAAGCCAGGGTTATAGCCTAAGTTTAAGCCTCCTGACCCCCAGCTTGGGGTTATGAATCATCTAGGGATTGATCTAACCCCTAAGCACTAGGTACATATTCATTCTGACCCAGCTTGGGGTACATTTTCTCTCTCCTGGGCTAATCTCTTAAGATCTGAAAATTTGGACGATAAAGTGGCTATGGAGTTAGATGAGATGCTAAGCTTGATGGTTTGATCTGCACCCCTCATATTTTCTGCTATGCATCCATCTACAGTAGCTTCACAGTCACATAGGCATCATTGGTGCCCAGAACCATCTATTATGCCTAATTTCCAGGATCTAGAGACTTTCCTGATCCAGGATTCCCGATACCTATGGGATGGCATGGCTAAACCCCCCACAGCTCCCCTGCTGAAAGGCTCTGGTTGGCCCAGAACTTGACCCTCCAAGCATCCAACAGCTGCTGTTGCTGGTAAGAGCCAGCTTAAAGATTATTGGGACTGCTGGAAAATAGGCTCTAGCTAGTTAACCTTGACCCTACTTTCACTAGAAGGGCTGATTCAGACGGGACCTTGATTAAATCCGCAATCACATGCCTTCCCAGATTAATCAGCCATGTATCCCTCTAGATATTCTGGCCTGCAGGGGGGAGTACCCTTGATCCAGTTAGGGGTGGGGATAAGATCCCCTTGGCTCTGTTCTGGACCATGCTTTTACAGGGATGCATGGGGGCAGCAATCAGTTGGGTTAAAGCGGTATGCCCAGCATTCCTATCCAGGATATCAGAGGCACCCTTCTATAGCTAAAGGCACCTGAAGATATTCTGAGAATTATGGTTCCCTTTATTGTACTAGTTCTGGACTGCTTTTAAATTTTTTGTGCTGTGAACTTGGTGGCGATATTCAAGGGAATATGATGGGGGGTCTCTTTAATGAGAGAGTTTAGGTTTGCACTAGCGGTAAGTTGGGTTTCAGGGATGAGCAAGGGTGATCATCCAACATCCTGGGAATTGGATTATAGAAAATATCTTCCAGTGAGCTTGAAAAGAGCTGGAGATATAGAGAGGACCAGAATACAGTAGATGGAATCTGATTCCTTGATCAATAAACTTGGAATGTGTAGGGAGCTGGCTGTTTGGATCAGGCTCAAAATGGATAGGGGAGTAACCTATCTGAGTGCAGTATCACAACCAGTTGTTGCAACTGAGATTAACACCTCAACTGGTAACATATCTTATGGTACACAGGGCTGCTCAATGAGCTGACCCATAATGTATCCAATAATCTTCCACCACTATCCCTGAATGTCAAAATATGGGACATTACTTCCTAACAAGGTTCAAAGTCAATCCCAGACAAGCTCACTCAATAAGCTCAAACCATATATGGATCATGTCATCCCCTCGTGGCAGCCTTTTACGATGTGTTATTCCGAATCTCTGTCCTCTTTCTGGAATGTAGTCTTCCCTGATCCAAATACTGAATTTGAATTAGTTCAGCTGCGACAGCAGGTCTACATGGTTGTGCTTAGGGTTAAAGTGTTTCCAGCAGGGTACTGGTAGGTCTCTTGTTATTTATGGATTTGAGAGAGGTGATAAATGAAATTTTGATATCTTAAAGGTTATTGGGTAGTCAACAGTTGGGGATGGATTTGATTGGCTAGGTTCATGGCAAGGGTCGGAATAGATGGGGAGTTTTATTGCGATGGTTTAAATATTTATTAGGGCGTCTACTACATATTAGTGATGTCGCTGGGAAGGGCGGGCAGGTTGTTAGGGTCTTCGGCAAAGTAGACAACCATGCCGTAGTCCAGATGCTGGAGGATATGGCAATGGAAGATCCAGAGCCCAGGGTTGTCGGTGCGGAACCGGACAGCATGCCACCCGCAGTCGTCGCGGTGGTTGAGGCCGGATTGAGGGAGGTTGAGGGCAAATGTAAAGGTGTCTCTTAGGATTGGGGGAGGGGGAGTAGGCTTGGGTCTCTTCAAGGGAGAACTTCCCTGGGCCTGATCCCATGTCCCAAAAGGAATGGCCATGGAGATGCCATGGGTGGTTGTCGCATACCCCCACCATGTCCACAGTGTTTTGGATTACAACTTCAACCACTTGGTTGCCGTCAAGATGCTCAAGGCGATAGTTTGTCTCGTCATGGGCATGGGTTGTGTTCTTGTAGGCCTCGGCTATTAGGTTAACTGCAGGGTGCTTGATGGTGACGTTGTTAACGAACCAGCGGGGAGTTTCTTCTGGTTCACGCTCCTCGTGGGTGACACGGTAGTACAGCCGGCGCACCGGAGGCGGTGCTGGGTTAGGGACGAGAGGCGTGAACAGGCTGGATGCAGCACGCTCACCAAGGTTGGTTGTGCGCCAGTCCATTGGCCAGTCTACGTCAAACGGCAGGCGGGACCCACTCAGTGGCACCTCGCCAAGGGCTGTCAGGCGTGAATCTGAGTAGGGCATCTGGGAGGGGCTGTAGCGGTCGTTGGAGCCAATGCGGTCTGGCTTTGCTGGTGCAGAGTAGCGTAGCAGGGTCATGCCATGCAGGCTTGTAGTGCCATCCTTGTTCATGGTGTGGGTGTGCATGCGGAAGTCAAGCCGAGCTGTGTTTGTGGTGCGCAGAAGGATGGAGTAGCGCTGGCCTGAATGCAAAGGGATCTTGTCAAGCTTGACGGGGGTTGTATAGAAGCCCTCAGCCTCAACTACCTCCAGCATATGGCCGGCAATGGCAAAGGACGCGTAGGATAGGGTGGTGCCACTGATGACGCGCATTCGGTATACTTTATTGGGTTCAACAACAAACATGGTGGTTTTGCATGCAGGATTAGAGGCACGCGTGTTGTTGTCGGCGATGCCAGGGGCGCCGTTAAACCAGATGCCGCTGGACATGTGTCCCATGTAGTTTAGGCCGCTGGCACGGGTGGCAAACACACGGTCAGTTAGGAAGACCAAGAGCTCTTCGTCGTACTTGAAGGGGGGAGGGGGTCTTCTCTTTGATGATGAGGGCGCCCAATGCGGTTGTGGCATGCAGTTTGGTGTGGGAGTGGTAAAGATATGAGCCGGACTGGTCAATGATGATGCGCTGCTGGTAGTCCTTTCCTGGCTTGACGGGGGTTTGCGTCATATCGGGCACTCCGTCGTAGAATGGAGTGGACCTCTGATGCAGGCCATGGTAATGCATGGTGAACTCCTCTTTGGCCATGCGGTTGAAGATGTTGATAACAAGGGTATCGCCATCAGTTACGTGGATGGTAGGGCCGGGAGTTGCCCCGTTGATGAGGATTTGGGGCGAGGTGTAGCACTTTGATTTCGGAATCTCCATGGTGATCGTGAAGTTGTAGGTGACGATAGCCGCGTGGGCCACCGTCGCTAAGGACAAGCCAAGCCACCACAATGTCATGCTAAGGTAAGAACCAAGCTGCGATTGACTAAACTTTAACCTACGCTTGCCTATCGCGTATAGTTGCAACTGCTATTTACTAGCCCTGATAAGTAAATATTCTATTTCCTAAGCTGTGACGATCCCTTACCAGCCATTTACATAAATTGCACTCTAAAGTGATATTTTTAAACGATAAATGTTCCTTTGAACTCAACCAACTTGTCGTTGGCGTCTTAAAAACTAGGTTTAGTTTAGAATTTATCAAATGTTAAATTGCTGCTCAACTCGTGAACTTCCTATCAAACGTCTTTTAAACAGCAACAAACACACTGTCAAATGCATTAATCCAATCATGTTCCTGAATCCAAAGTTCCATTTGGGCACAAGTCTAATTGTTTTAGGCCATGCTAAGAACTATTTTCCGCCTAGCCATCGATCGATCATGGCTAGGGATGCTTCGGCTCTGGGCAGCTACAATCAGAACGGAAATACCTCATATTTAAATATTTTTAAATAACTCTTTGAATGAGTGGCTCAGAGCTAGAAACTGGCCAAAGCAGCCCTAATCATGGCTCAGATTGAACCGCAAACTGCTTCCCCAAGCCAGGCAATGATCAACTAAGTTGCTTTAAAAACCCAAGCTGCCCTCTGGGAGATAACCCAAATGCTCAGAGCAAACATCGTTTACCCGCCACCGCTGCATAGCCAGTTTGAACCAACAAAGGAAACGAAGCCTGTATACCAAGAAACTTGTATCTAGAATCAACCCCCTCACAATTAACTACTTTAAATCTGACAAGTGTTCTGGATAGCCTCACCATCGCTGACATTCACATGTGGAAAAACCCCGCGCTCCAACAAAATCAACAGCTACCAGCTTTGTAATCGGTGGTTGAAATCCAGCTCGTTTCCAAGAATCAGGATGCTAGGCCTTGGCCAGCTTAATGTAACCACAACTATAGTGGTATATCGATGCAGCCATACGCTGATTGCAGCTTGGACTACATCCCCCTTATACCTCTTCACAGCTTGCTAAATAATTACATGTTGAACCCTAAACCTTAGCTGTACGATAGATTGAAGAGTGGGGAACTTGAATACTGCTTCACTAGTATCTAAATGTCTTGGCAAGAAGATTCTCATTGGTAGAGGTGGCTATGAACTTTCACCTCCTCTGGGCCCTCTACCATGAACACTTGGCCAATATCTTACTAGTACAAGGGATAGTGAAAACATGGTGTGCACTGTCAGACTCCCAATGAACATGGTGTATGGATCAGATTTCAGGTGCCACTGAAAAACATAAATCAGCTTCTCCTGGGGTTAATCTCTTCAAATCTCCCATTTGCCCGTAAACTATATATATGCATGTTTGTCCTGCTACATCAGTCAAGGTGCTGAAAGACTTGGTACCACTTGAGGCCAGCATGTTCTGTGTATGGTGAAGCCCTTTGGGGTAGTGCACCAAGGCCTCAACACACATTGTTTGTGAAGGGGAAGCCTTTTTATGGCACAGCAACTCAGGGTGACGGGTTCAATACCCACTGTGCTCACTCACCAGTAGTCTGAAATCCCAGGGGTCTCCCATAGTGGGAGGAAAACTAAAATAAGATTCTTCAATAGGATCAAGGTCATGTCAAACCTGCAGTTAGGCTTATAGGATGCATAATGGTAGTCTATCCCAGAGCCCTGGGAAGCAACTATAACCAATAACTTCTCTGGATGGCAACTAGGAAGGGTACCAAATTATTAACCATATAAAATGTCAGCAGGGCATGCTATGAACTTACTACCAGGGATATTTAAATAGTGATACAGATCACCTCAGAACATCAGATGATTGGGGGAATTGTTTCCCACCAGCACAAGCAAAATAAAGATCCCCTTACCTACCAAGAAAATTGGCTGCCCACATTTTTTAGAGCGGCAAAAGTTCAAGGCCAGATTGAAATGAAAAGCTCTTTTAAAAGGCAAGAGAAGTTTGGATCTTAAAGATGGCATATCAGTAGCATCTGGATGCAGCTATCCACAGCAAACTTATCCAAATCAATCTCACCCCATTGAACCTTGGATCCTAGAAATGAGGGGTCAGGAACAAGATGGCTACAAAGAATTTACTGCCCTGACAGCAATCTGAACTTTTCCCCTATCTTGACCCACCCAAGCACATTTTAAACCCTTAGAGATCATCCAGCAAGCCCCAATTTATAAGGTACTATTTGAATCAGCCAAGGTGTGTTAGGATTCTGCTTTTGATACCTTATTTTGGGCCATTACATCATTATTTTCAACCCCTGACATTCAATAAGGTTTCTTAGCAGCTATCACTTTTTTGGTTCATTTTCAAGATTTTATCTTCATGCTGATCCTTTTCCTATTTTATTTAGGCTTCTTCTGATCCCAGGCTGTCTTGAGTTACCCCATTGCACCTATTTAAATCTATTAGCATTATTTTAGAGCTACCCCCCCTTGGGCCTCCACTTCAATCCTCACCAAACGCTTGGATATCTACCCAACTGTGCTGGGATATTTAGCCAAAGATTTACCAAAAAGCCCACAAAACCCCTCACATCACCACTGGAAAATATTTATGAAGATGCCTCCATCCAACCTGCCCAAGAGGCATCCCTGGTTAGATATTGTGTGCCAGAGCAGCTGGGCACAGCCCATGTGTATCCAAGGCGGGTCCCTTGATTTCAGCCAAGCCAGGGGTTCTCCTTTGCTCCTGCCCAACCAAAACTTGTCCAGGTTTTCACCTCAAAGAATTCACCTGTGTCCCTGTATTGCTGGTTGATCAGTTTTGGGACATCCACCCTCCCCCTCCATACCCATTATCATAAATGGATGTGGGAGCTGTAACAGGCTCTGCTTCATTGTTCTATAGCCAGATGAAGCACAAAGTTTGGCTAGTAACTCTGGCCACTAGGGTTACCGGCTTCTCTGGGGTGCTCAGTTGATCCCCTCTCCTTGGTTGCCCATGAATTGTTGGTGGTGATGGTTTGGCTGTTGAAAAACAGTGGTCTGCTCATGGTTGTAAGCAAGGCTTTGCATCTTCCTAGTCTTCCCCAACTATCACAGGTATCGCTTCATCCTGTTCCCCTTTGCCCCCTCTTTGCTCTTGATCCAGCTTGCCGTGTTCAGCTCTTGGGCATATCATCCAAGAGGCTGTGGCATAGAACCTCTATTAAGGAAGGGGCAGGGTTCAAAGCTGTCCTTGGGTTAGCCCTCAGGGCAGAATTAAGGCATGTACCTTGATTTCCTGAAAAGATCAGAGAGAGCTTCCTTTCAGCAGAAAGGAAAGCTTGAAAGCCATAAAAGCCAACAAAAATGTGAATAAACTTGTCTTCATCTATAGTGAGAATTTCACTTATATAGTAGACTGGGAGCAGGAATTGTTCACTAGAAAGACAAGGGGGCTGGTGGGGTTTGCAACTGTACCTTTATCACAATGACTAAGGTGATACAAACTGGAATGGGTAAACATAGCAGTCAACCTGTTTATGGAAAGGGGCAACTGCTGAAGTGAGAAGCAACCCAACCAGATCTTTGCAAGTATGGCAATTTGAAGGCCATATTGGAATAACATAAATAGCGCAGTTTACAGCAACAGCCTTCTGAATGGGCTTTTTGGACCCAGAGAAGTCAGTATTCTGCTCAACAGCTGGCACACATGGCATGGATGGGATGTTTTATAGGTGCATCTTTGAAGTTGTATACTTTCCCTTTGCTGCCTTCTTGAGTGGGCACTTTTGTTGGGCTCACTCTGTTTTTTGACACTTGGGAATGTCCCTGATCTTGGGGTGCACCAGCTGTGTTGCTGCTTTGTTGCTGATCTGCCTATATTTTAGGATGCAGTAGGATCTTAAATCAAACTAAATTCAGTTAAATATATGAGATTATAGCTGGCTTTTATCTGTATATGGCTATTAAATTATAATACACATCTCCCAACCCCCCATTTAAAGGGTTTTTATATCTTAATTAGTCACTCTTGGTTTATGCAATCCTTTTAGAATCATTTATCAAGTTCTAACCAATTCCCTTAGATTTTATGTCAGATTTAGCCACTCAGAAACCTTTTTATACAGTTATGCTTTAGATCATGCATCTTGGTTTGAATTGCTGGGTGAAGTTCCTGCGTCCGCTAAATGTTTATCAACAGCTGCCTGTCTTTGTTTGTAGGTTGAGTTGCTGCTGTGCGTCATATCTTGGTTGAGCTTCCTGCAATTTAATGGGGCATACTTTTAATCAGCTTGTATAGGGAACCTATGTACACCAAAAGAAAGCTAGAATCATTCTCTTTGTCATTTCAGGATTTTTATAAGAGATCTTTTCTTTTGTTGTCTAGGATACTTGTTGCTTTGTTGAGCCATTCTGCCCAGTAAGATTAGAAATACCTGTTAATAGAGTGTATATTTTCTACATATTCTTGGGATCTGTTGAAGTTTGAGCTTGTTTTGTTAACAGATGGCTAAATCTCACTTATCCTCCCAGCTTTAAACACCATTACATAACCAGCCAGCTAAGAAAGCATAGTATGAACTTTAAACTTAAAAAAGGATGGCCAATTTAATACTAGCAGGGGATAGCCATCTATAAGCCAGACCTCTACCCTTGGTAATCAAAATATACCTGATCATCCTACAACTAGATGCCCAAGAACCCAACTCCAAAACTGCCACTACAATAGTAGCTAAAGAGTGATGGCACTATGAAGAGGGCCATAAAAGAGGCACCATTGAGATATCAGCTATACAAGTCCTAAGCTCTCACATGAACTGATTGCAATCATTATTAAAAATAAAGTAGTTTATTAGAAGCTCTTGGTTCACATACTCACTCCCATATTATTTTGATAAGGAGCGCCTTTTTGGGGAAGCTTTGAATAGAAAATTAAGGAGGAGAGAAGTATATTTTATTGGATAATACTTTAGACTTATATAGCTTTAGCTGTGGCAGAGATTTAGTTGGATTGAACCTAGAGGTTGGTCATGTTCAGGATGAGTTTGAGTTGCTGGATACTTGGACAACATATGATATTGCTTTATTGCCCTTTCTGGCATATCAAACTGTATATTAGAAAGGCACCAAATTGGGCAATGACTGGATGTTAAGTGGGTTGGCGGTAGCCAGAATACTTGTACATCTGGATCCTTGAAAATTTTCTTATTTTTTCACTGTATGCTTGTATTTTCAGCCCAGCCCTTGGTGGTGCCCATATTGCCATCCAAGGAACCAAATAAGTTGCTGCTGCCTGCTATTATCTACCAGGAGCTCCCTTTTGTGAAAGTAGTTTCCATAGTGCCTGGCATTACTTGTCCTAGTTGCAAAGCCCGGAAGTTGGGTAAACAGTTGACCAAGTTGACAGATTTAAATCACAAAGTTAATTGGAAATAGGTTACTGGCACCCCAGTACATCAGTTGGATACAATTCCCACGCACAAGTTGACACTGATATATAGACTTAATATGAGAGCCACTTGATACAATATCATTTATCATAGAAATTAACAGAAATTAATCACTCAAGGGTTTTTCATACTAGACAAGGTGCTCTTTAGATGATGTAGACAGAATAGAAGCCATGAATCCTGGTGGTATTACTTAGTCAAATTTTGGTACATATTGAAAATTTTTCACTTTTAAACTCTAAGAGTTGAGTCTTCTCTAAATCACTCAAATAAAATCAAATAACCTCCTGGTCTAGCTTTATTTTATCATGCATCCTGTAGTTGGTCTACTCTGCTACATCCTGTATAGCTTGATCTTAAGTCAAATTATCACTGGAAGATGGGGCCCCACCTTGAGCTCCTTGTTTTTGGGGCCTCCTCATGTTGCTTCTGTGCCTCCCAATGTTGGGGTATTTTCTTCTGAATCTGAATTCAAGGCAGTTATTGCTTCTCAATGCCCAGAGTTCTACACTGAATACACTTTAATTCTCTTGCATTCTATCTATCTTGGACTCTTTTAGTTGGGTTTTATCATTCTGTGGAACCCAGGTGTATCTTTTAGAAATTTTAAAAAACAGCATTTGAAGCTTTGTTGGTGGTTGATCATAAACTCCATGTGGATTTGGGTGGTTATTCCCCACCATAAGGAGACCTCTTCTTATTATCTGTCAATTTCTGTCACATTACTCAAATCTTTTACGTCTGAGTTTTTGGATACTGTTTGTCATAAAATTGTGTTCCTCTTCTCCTGCTCCATTGAGATATCTGCATTTACAATTTTCATCTGTATAAGCTCCTTCTTGAGCTTTCAGTTTGGATTATTTTTTAATCTGTGGTTTGCTTCTCTGGTTGTGATAGTCAATACTGGTCCCACTATTTCCTGGTTCCATCATGTCATGTTATTTTGGCGTCCAGACTACTATACTGCTCTGCCCATTGACAAAATCTCTCTTGAGGTTGTTTCAGCTCTATCATAATATTATAGTTCCACTCTTAGTCATAAATCCCAAGTTTACCATGTTATGACAAAGGTTTTGGTGGATGCTCACAAATGGTTGTTGTTGGCAGTGGAGCGCAACCCACATGTTTTTACTGAGAGTGCATTCTTGTACCCTTTGTTAGATACCATATGTATCTATTAAAAAGCTCAAATTTTACCAGAAGTTGTACACCTTTCATCAGGTAACTATTCGCTGACACTATTTCTTTCTCAGTTTCTGGCTTATTGCTGCACAATTGATGTTCCTGAAGTAAATAAGCTTTCAGTGTTATGGTTAGCAGTTGACCAAAATGCACAGGGTTTAAAAGTTTGGGACTCCCTGTTAACTACAACTGCAGCCCTGGTAAGCCAAATCCTTTCTATGGTCTCAAATTCTTCTTCCTCTAAATAAGGTGTGTTAGCAATTGAAGCCAAGCCTGCTGCTTGTTTTGATTTTTGGGTTCTTGTCCTGCTACTACTTCTTTGGGTCCTGTTAAAGAGCGCATCTTGTTTGTGTCTTCTCAGCCTCAGTTGGAAATCTTGAATAAACCAACAGACAGTGAGGAGGGGGTGGCCAATGCTACTTCTGAAAGTTCCCTGGAAATACTGAAGCACATACTTACAACTAAACTGACTGTTGTTGAGGGTGGAGACCTACCTTTAGTTCCTATTGACTGTGATTGTACCGTTCTTCCTGAGGCTGTTAAGGAGATGATTGAATATTACTTCCAGGAGCACCTGGCTTCCTTAGCTGCAGTCTTTACCACTGAAGGGAAGCAGGAGCCTGCTGAGGTTGCTTTGTTTGCAGAAAATAAAGCTACTTCTGGTTAATTCTTGTTTTAATTAGAACTGATAGTGGTCAAACTATCTTTTGCCCTTCAATATTGCTGGACACTAGTACATCTGAGAGCTTCATGAGTGTGAGGACTGAATCTGTTGCAATTGAAGTATCACCCAGGCATGCTGATAATAAGAGGAAACTGCCAAGCGTTTATGTATTTTCAATTTAAGAAGCCAGTGATCTTTTCTGTTGTGGGCCAGTTCTTTACTGCTTGATTCTCCATATTTAGTGCCCTTATGTATCCCATCATCTTGGATGTGGGGTGGTGGCAGGACCACAATGTGTCAACCCTTCTTAAGAAAAACAAATTACAGGTTGACCATCCCTCTGGCATCACCGTTCATATTCCATTTTTGGGAATGTCCAAGTTGGCAAAGTTCACCCAAACTATCTGGTTGATCCCCCATTACCACGTCTATGAGTTCAGATTTGCCCAGATGCCTCCAACCTTGGGCAGCAGCTTTTGATGCTACCAGAGGTGAGGTTCTTTCTCAGCAAACTCAGTTTGACTTTGACTTTAAGGTCATGGTTGATCTCATCTGCATTGCTTCTCTGATCTACCTATTAGCCCTAAAGGAGGATGCATGTTTGGAGAAATGGACTAGGAATATTCTGGCAAAGGGTACATTTTTAAAAAGGATTTGTATATTTGCTCCTTGTTTCTGTTTTTTTCACAAGTCAGATTGGTTGTTACGGCCATGTGTGAATTATGGAAATCTAGACAACATCACTATCCCTGATCCTTACCCTTTGCCTTTGGAAGCTCAAATCTCTTGCTGTGCCAAAAAGGCCAAGGTTTTCTCAAAAATTGTCCTATTTAATGCGCTTAATCAGATTAGGATAGCGGAAGAGATGGGGTGGTTGAATGCATTCAGAACCAAGAAGGGCATCTTCCAGTTCTGGGTCATGCCTTTTGGGTTAAAAAATGTGCCTGCATGATTCCAGCAGTTGATTGACTCAGTTTTGGGAGATTTACTGGGGTGTGTTCTATTGCTTATATGGATGAAATTTTAATGTTTTCTCCAGATGAGGAGTTCTATAAGGCTCATTTGTTAGAAGTGGCTGAGTGTATTCTCCAGGAAAATTTGATCATCAAGCAAAGTAAGTGCAAATTCTTTAAATGTAAGGTTACCTTTTTGGGAAACATTATATTTGAGGATGGTCACATAATTGCTCCTGATAAGGAAGAGGAAGATAGGAAGTATGCAACTCCTGTGACGGTGTCTTAGATTTGGACTTATTGAGTACCTACACTTTCTTGAAGAATTTCACCCCACATCTGTATAAAGTGGTAACTCCCTTGTATTCTGCCAGTGGGAAGACAACTTTGGTCTGGACACCTGAGTGTGTGGAAGCATTCTTGGCAGTCAAGGCTCTCCTGTTGTCATTTCCAGTATTACAACATGTGGATCCTAAGATTCCATTTGTGGTTTCCACAGATGCTTCAAATTTCGCTGTGGCAGGGGTGTTGCTGCAAACGGCTACCAATGGCATTGAGAGACATGTGGGGTATTTCTCCACAGAAAATGGAAGCATGTGAGCAGAATTATATGATCTAAAACAAGGAATTGTTGCTGGTCGTAGAATCCCTGAAGCATTGGCACCATCATTTAATGTTGGCGCACCACTTATTTAAAGTAAGGACTGATAATAAGTCCCTATTGTACTATTGCCAACTAAGGGGTTTGTTGGGTTGCCAATCTAGATGGTACAGGGACTTGACTAGATACAAGTTCAGGTACAAGTTTATTAAAGGAATAGATAACCACCTGGCGGAAGATGTGTTGAGCAGGAACCCTTTTCACCTCCCCAATGCGGGTTTGGATGCTGAGTTTAAAACAGATACTCTGATTCCAGATGAGGCTGTGGTTCCATTTTTATGTTGACACCACCTGCTACGCTTACCACAATGTCCATGATGAAGGATGCTGATCTAGACTTGTATTCTAAGGTCAAGATTTTGAAGCCACTATCTAAGAGTTATGACAGGTTGTTGGGATTTTCTAGTGAGACCAGTTGGTCAATCACAAGGATACCACAAGATAGGGCTAGTGCTTTACCATCAGGGCTCCCTGTGGGTCCCAGAGGGAACAATTTGGGATGAAGTTATGGAAGCATATCACACTTGCCCTACAGCAGGCCACCCAAAAAAACAAGACAGGTGAGTTAATTAATCAACAGTTTTCTTGGAAGGGCCTGACTGTACAGGTAGCAGCCCATGTCCAAGATTGCTTGGTGTGTGTTAGATCTAAAGAAAGCAGGAATAAGACTTCTGGGTTGTTGGCTCATATTAAAACCAGCTGTGGGGCCTTAGACGTTGTTATCTGTAGATTTCATTGGAAAACTTCCTGACTCTTATGGGTTCAATGCAATCATAGTGGTGGTAGATTGGTTTACAAAAATGGCACACATTGTTCCTTGCTCAACTATAATTACTTCAGTGGAGACAGCAAGGTTGCTTGTAGGCAGAATCTTCTCACTGCATGGCATCTCAATGTAGATAGTAAGTGATTATGGACCCAATTCATTTCTCAGTCCTGGGAAGCCTTTACTGGAACTTCTGGTATCAAACTCTGCTGTTCTACTGCTTTTCACCCCCAGTTCAATGGAAAAACAGAGAGGGTAAACTAAAGTTTGGAGGTCTATCTACAATGCTACACCAATGTGCAACATGATAACTGATGTTCAAATCTACCCATGGCAGAGTTCATATAAAAATGGCACTGCACACGCATCAACTCAGGTCTTGCCATTTTTTGCCAATTTGGGCTACAATCTGCTGTCTAACATGGGTCCAGAACTGTTTAGTAATGTAGAGGCTGCAACTGATCAAGCTGCTGCATTGAAGCAGGTCCATCAGGAGCTCCAGGTTACTCTTGCTGCCGTTGTGACAACTTATAAGGAATACACATATTGCAAACGCCAGGAGAGTCCCACCTACCAACCAGGTGGTCTGGTCATGATGGATGCTCAGAATGTGAAGTTGAAAGTTCCATGTCAAAAACTTGGTCCAAAGAGTGTAGGTCCTTTCAAGGTGAAACAACAGATTGGTCCCTCTGCCTATTGATTGGAGTTTCCCCCTTCTTTTAAGATTTTTCACACCTTTTACAAGTGTCTCTTTACTCCTTTCCATGGTACCAAGGTGGCTCCTTCCTAACCCATTTTGGTGGAAGGTGAGCCTGAGTATGAATTAGGTAGAATCCTGGATTCCTGCAAGAGCTGTTGTTGACTTGAGTACTTGGTGTCTTTGAAGGGTTATCCTGACTCCAAAAATTCTTGGGTTCTGTACTACAATTGTTCCAATTCACAAGAGCTCATTCAAGAGTTCTATAATTGCAACCCAACAGCCATTGGTCATCCTGAGCTTACTCTGGCAGCAATGAAACTTCCTCCTGCTCACAAAAACTTCTCCTTGTCCCATCTTCCCAACGGTGGTATTTTACCCCAGGCTAAAGCAGAGGGTAATGTCATGGTGGATTCCATAATGCTGGGAATTATTTGCCCAAGTAGGAAAGCTCAGAAAGCTGGAAACCTGTTAACAAAATTAACTGATTTGATGGATTTAAATCAAACAGTTGATTGAAAATGGGTTACAGCTGCTCTGGCCCACCAGTTGTATTTGATTCCCCCTTGCAAGCTGACATTGATAAATTGACGTAATATGAGGGTCACCAGATATGATTTTATTTATCATCATGGTCATCAGAAGTTGGTCACTAATGGGTTCTTTGAAAACTGGACTAGATACTCACTTGAAAATGTGGAAGGAATAGGAGCCCAGGATCCAGGCGGTATTGCTTAGTCAAATTTTGGTACATATTAAAAAAATTTAACTGTTCAACAGTAAGAGTTGAGTCCTCTCTAAATTACTCAAATAAAATCAAATAACCTCCTGGTATAGCTTTATTTTATCATGCATCCTGTAGTTGGTCTACTCCGCTGCATCCTGTATAGCTTGATCCTAAGTCAAATTATCACTGGAAGATGGGGCCCTGCTGTTGGCACTTTTTTGTTGCCTTCACCCAATGTTACCTCAATACCTCCCAATGTCAGTGTTTTTTCTGCTGAATCTGAATTTGAGAAAGTTATTGCTTCTCAATGCCCAGAGTTCTACATTGAAGACACTTTAATTCTCTTGCAGGCTATCTATCTTGGACTCTTTTGGTTGGGTTTGATCCTTCTGTTGAACCCAAGTGTATCTTTTAGAAATTTCCCAAAACAGTATTTGAAGCTTTTTTGGTGGTTGATCATGAACTCCATGTGGATTTGGGTGGTTATTCCCCACCATAAGGAGACCTCTTCTTATTATCCGTCAATTTCTGTCACACCTTTGGCCCAGTAAAATTTACTGAATACCCCCATAGCCCAAATAATATAATTAGACACTGAAGACACTATGTTATATTCCAAAAATAACAATGTGAATTGATTTATCAAATAATCAAAACAGAGTTTTTTATCAACCCCCTAATATTCAAGGATAAGTACAACAATATCTCTGTTATTATGGCCTCAGTGAAGACCCCTCCTACACCCAAGTGCAATAGGGATATCCTGCTTCACACTAGTGGTTCAAGGGTAGAATAACCAATTGATAGGAGTGCTATATCTAGTGCTCACTGGGATTTTGACATCTGCTTTACCTAACAGTGGACCTTGGTATTTTGTGGGTAAATCCCTATTTTACCCAATAAAGTTAATCCCCATCATCTGGTGGGCTATACCTCCTCCCATCCCTGCTCCTGAAACTTCTCTCAATCAGGCCAAAATGGCATGTATTCTTGATATATGCTCTCTTTTCCGCAACTTTATATCATTTCTTTGATTTCAACCAATTTTTTACTCCCAAAAAGAATACTGTCATGTTCTGAGGCGCGGCACAGACACACAACAGGGAATCCTAACCTTAGGATTGGATTCATACTAAGTCTTGTTTAGATGACAGGGAAGGCTAAGCAATTACCTTGTGGCCCTGGAAGAATAATCTCTACTAGTTGTGGCTAGAGAGAGGCGCAGAAGTACAGGAGACACAAAGACAAAAATGTGAATAGAACTTAATTTTATTGGTGAATATGAAAATGGAATATATAGTGGTTGGCAATACCACAAAACACTACCAGGGCAATAGGATCACTTGCCACCAGCATGAGTGGGGCAAGTGAGTTGCGCAGGGTCAAGAAACCAAACAATTGTATTTCCTGATTTAGTCATCAACTCATTTTGAGAGGCAAAAGAAAAAGCAAGAGATTCGTCTTCAAAATGGCCCACCAAAGGCAAAATCAACACATGGTGAATAGCGGTATTCACGACATTGCCCTGCCCTAGATTGGCCTTAGGGGGGTGTTACTTGCGGAGGAACTTGGCATGCACTTGAGCAAAAGGACAACCACTGGAGAGGAGCTTTACAGTGTATTCAGACCCTTGTTTAAAGGTCACTTTCAAAGGGCCAATCCACAGAGTGTCCAAATTATGCGTGTGCAACCACCTACTCTATGTTGGTAGTAAAGAACATGGTCACCAACATCAAATTCAGGCAAGCGGGAGCGTCCAGCATTATTGGGAGAAAGCTCAAGCATCTTAGTTTTGTATGCAGAAGTGTAGGCAGTGGCCTGTATATCAATTATGCAGTTGACTAGATCCTTGATGTGGTTGTCAGGATTCATGGCCTTATCAGAGGAAAGCAGGGGGGCCCAAGAGCAATGGGGTAGTAGCCTCTTGCCTGTACAGCATAGCAAAAGGGGTGTACCCAGTGACACAATGTTTGCTAAGGCAATACAAAAAGAGAGCAGCAGGCAAGTATAGGTCCCAGTTGGCAGCGTCAGAGTAGGTGAGCTTCCTCATGATGGAGACCAGTGTTGAATTTGCACACTCAAATACCCCATTGATAGAAGGGTTGTAGGGGGCAGAGAAAGACTGGTGAGACCCCAAAGCCTTGACAACAGAGGTTACCAGCTTGGCGTCAAAGTTAGTCTCATTATCTGATAGCAACACTTGAGGACAGCCATGGCGGTAGAAAACATCTTTTAACAGGAAGGCAGCAGTTGTCTTAGCTGTTATGTCTTCTGTAGGGCAAGCTTCTACTCACTTTCTGAAGTGATCAACAGCAATCAGGATAAAGCAACACCCAGAATGTGAGCGGGGGAGAGGACCTACTGCGTCAATGCTGACAGTATGAAAAGCATGTTGAGGGGGAACTAATTCGAATTTATGGGCAACAGCTCAAGGCCTCTGCAGCTGGCAGTCGTGGCAACTAGCTATGACGTCTGGGATCAGCAGGCAAAGTTTTTCCCATAAGTAATTCTTCTGAAGCCAGTCAAAAGTCTTAGCAATGCCTCCAAGCCCAGTCTCTTTATGAGCTTGCAACACCAACAAGAGGCAAAGACTGGGTTGTACATAAGGCAGATATTGATCTTGTACTTTCTTGAAGAGTTGGTTGTTGCGTATGAGGGTACCTTTGGATAGCTTGGACAAAGACAGTTGGACCTCTTCTGTCTCATTTTCCCAAGAAGAAGGGTATCCAATTAGTTTGTACAACTGGTCAGCCTCTGCAGGATGTAAAGCAAGAATGGGTATTCTGGATAGCCCATCAGTGTTCTGATGTTGAATCCCAGGGCAATGGATCACAGTGAAGTTGTAACCTTGCAGAAATAGGGCCCATCTAGCTAGGCGCCCTTTTGGCTCCTTCAGTTGTTGTAACCATTTAAGCAAAGAGTGGTCAGTGAAAAAAGTGAAATGGGTACCATACACATAGTGGCGAAACTGCTTGACTGCATGCAACACAACAAGACACACCTTCTCTGTGACACTATAGTTCTTCTCATGCTTGTTTAACACGCAGGAAGTGTAAACCACAGGATGGTCTACACCATCATTGTCATCTAGTTGGGCCAGAATATCTCCAATAGCAAGACTGCTAGTGTCAGTGTATAGGATGAACTCCTTATCATAGTCAGGATACGACTAAGATTGGCTCCTCTTTGAGTTTTTGCTTAAGGGTTTCAAAGGCTTGCTGCTGATTGGCAGTCTATTCAAAAGGGACATTACGCAACAGCTGGACTAAAGGTTCACTAGTATTGGCAAAGTCAGGGATAAACTGTCTATAGTAGCCCATCATCCCTAGAAAGACTTGTACCTCTTGCAGGTTGGTGGGCAAAAGCATTTTTTCAATGGCTTTGACCTTCTTAGTCATTGGGCAAATCCCTGTCTGGGTTACTTCATGGCCCAAGAATTCAAGACAGTCTTTGAAGAAAGCACACTTGGAAGGTTTTAGTTTGAGGCCAGCCTCTCTAATCTTTATGAACACCTCTGTGAGATGAGCCAGGTGATTGGTGAAGGTAGCGCTGAAAACCGTTATATCATCCAAGTATACTAGGACGCATGACAGCTTCAAGTTGCAGAGGATGGAGTCCATGGCCCTTTAGAAGGTGGCCAGGGCATTGCAGAGTCCCTGCGGCATGCAAGTAGGCTCAAAAAGCCCTTCAGATGTAATGAGCGCAGCTTTTTGGTGATCCTTGGGCGACAGGTCAACTTGCCAGTATCCAGATGCCAGATCCATTGCAGAGAAAAACTTAGAGCCTCCAAGACATCAGAGAGCATCATCAATTGCAGCAAGGGATACAAGTCCTTCTTGGTCAAAGAGTTCAATCAGCGGTAGTCCATCACAATGCAATGACCTCAATCTTTCTTCTTTAAGATGAGTAGCAGGATGCCCAAGGACTTTGGGAAGGCTCCAGCAGCCCAGCTTCCAACAGTTGTTTGAGCTCTTTAGATACCTGGGCATCCTCCACGCGGCTGCGGCAGTATGGTTTAGCACAAAAGAGGGGAGCGTCACCAGTGTCAATCTGATGGATAACGCCTTTGGCTAACCCATAGTCAGTACTGTCCTTAGTGAAGATGTCAGAAAATTAGTCTAGAAAGTCTAGCACCTCTTTCTGTTGAACTAGGGACAGCTGTGGAAATTCTTGCACAGTGAACAAGGATAGGACTTGGGGTTCATCCTCAGGTAGGTTAAAATCTTGAAAAGTGCCAAAGGGATGAAGAGACAGGACATCAGGAGCGCCCAACAACTTGCCATATCCAGCAACCTGCCTCCTAGACACAGTCATGGGGAGAGCAGTCAGGTTGGCTACCAAAAATTGAACAGGGTCCTTATGGAAGACATCTAAGATTCCAGGACAGAGATAAGGTTTGTTGCACCCTAATGAGGGGGGAGATTACAACTCCAAGAAGATTTGTTCAGGTAGTTCATATGATATCTGGGAGTCTAGGATGGCCTGGGAGCCAGGGGGGATGGTGACAGCGGACGTGGCTAGGAGAGGAATCCCCTCAGACGCAGGACAAGCCATGGGTGGACATTTCATGTTTGAAGAGTGGGTGCAATATTTGAGGTTGAAACCCCCAGTGGGATATTCCAAGGCACATGTCTTGAGACGCTTTCCGGGAACTTTAACCAGCTCTTCAAAGATCAGAGGGACTTCATATCCTAGAATAGAGAGGTAACCATCTTTCAAGTTGATTATACCATTATATTCCCTAAGGAACTGAGTGCCAACTAAGAGATTGTAACTCTCGTTTTCCAAGACAACTGCTAGCGCAACTAGGAGAAGCTTGCCAAACCACATGGGTAGAGTGGAGTATGCCCCTATGGCGTGGGTCATAGACAATTCAGATATGCCATACAACTAGTGATAATTAAGGTCAGGGGCAAGTTTGATTTTCTTCACAAGTTTGGAGGAGACAACGTTGACTGGTGAGCCAGTGTCTAAAACAGTCTTGATCTTCACTTTTTGAATGGATATCTCTACTCAAGTGGTAGTGCAACCAAAGGGTGGAAGGACAGCCAAGATATCTTCAGCCTCTTCTAGTTCCTTATCCCACTTCTCAACCATGCATCTTAATCCTGGGAACTCCTTATAAACAGTTTGGAGAGGGAGCAAAACAGACACATTCTTGAAGACAGCGTCAGTGACCTCGGCAGCTTCTTCTGAAAACTCCACTAGCACAGGGGACCTCTTGGCTTGAGTGAGGTAAGGGAAAGAGATAACTTCTTTGGATTTAGACAAAGGTTTAGCGTTAGTTGTAGTCTTTCCTGATTGCAATTTATAGGGGGCTGTAATGGTTTTGGGAACAGCCAGAACAGAGTACCCATATGCATCGGTGTTGTCTGTATCAGAGTCATCCAGGTCAGAGTTTTCAGAGATATTTTTGAATAGTAGGAGGATAGGAGGAGCCTCATTATCAGCAGGCTCAGAGTCAGATATAGAGGGAGGGATTGAAAGAGACTGGGAAGAATTGCCAACCAAGAGCGTCTCTGCCTCTAGGTTGACTGCTCTTTTCCCGCCCGCTCTTTCAAATCAGCCCCTTCAACCTGTGGGTTAGTGCATACTCAAGAATGGTGACCTATCTGACCACAGTTGTGGCAACCTTGGCGTCAAGGAGGATTTTGCAAGTTCATGGTAAGAATGCGAGGACCACAGGAAGACAATCCGGAGTTAGAAGCAGCTTGACTTTCTCTAACAACTGCTCCAGAATGGGTAAGGTGCATGTCCTGCAACAGCATCTTTATGCTCTTCATAGAGGAAAGCATAGATTTATGAGATTTGAAGTGAAGACACAGAAGCTGGCTAACCTTGAGGGCTTGAGCTCAAGCCATGTATGCTTCATGTGCAGTCAACTGGCAGCTTGTGATCAGCTGCTGTCCTTCCATGTAGAATCTGTCTGCAAACTTGGCTAGCGTCTCTTTAGGCTTGAAAGCAATGTGCATAAAAGTGTCCTTATTTACTTCCAGGCTAAGGTTGCCACCAAACTTGTTGATCATAAGCTGCTTCATATCTTCCCACATATAAATAGTGGGTAGTTCAGGCACCATCACCTCCTGGCAAGTCGGGTGTAGATAGGTCAGAATATGTTCCTTCTTAACCTCATCTGATGCTTGTCTCATGGCAGTTTCATAGATAGTTAGGAAAGCTGCAATGATTGAGGTTCTGGGGCCAAAAACTTGCTTAAAGGTAGGTTTGAAGTGTGCTTTGGGAGTTGGACCGCCATTGTTGCTATCAAGTACATTTATACGTGGAGAAAACTCTGCCTCAGATTCAGAGGAGGGCTGTCTAGCCCACATCTGACAAACACTTTCTTTAAGGGTAGTCAGAGTCTCAACAGTGCAGGCGCCCGTATTGACAGCTTGAGTGGTCTGTTGTTCAGTAACATCTAGGCGTTGACCTTGGGAGGTCACTACCGTGGAGAGCTCAGCCAGTCAAGAGGTAAGGGATGGCCCCACTGAGAGGCAAGGGGTGAACCTGTTGTTCACAGGAGTCAATCAATTCACTCATCTCTTGTACATCTCTATCCAGCTCAATATGGTCCCACTTCAAATGATCCACCTTGTTAGCTAGGGCAATTAGTTCCCTAGTGCATTGTATTCAAGGGGCTCCTGGTAAGCCAGGGCAGCAATCATCTTTGTCAACAACCCCAACTGGACTAGCAACAGTTGCCATCATCTCGCGTAGGGTGACAAGTTCTTGCTGTAGCTCAGCAACTTGAGCAGTCAACTCAAGCACCTGGGGGTCAGGTTGAGGAGCCTCAGTAGGACATCCCTGACTGTGAGTAGTTGTACGTAGCTCTCAAATAGCATCCCATATTCTCTGCTCTCTCTCCACCAAGTCATAAGAAGGGGGAGAGGGCGGAGCATCTGGCTTGGGCGTAGATAATTCATTCACTTGACTCTGGAGTTTTGCTATAGCAGCAGCAGTGGTAGCTCTCTCTTGACCAAACACTGTATTGAGTTCATTAAGGCCGTTAGCAGCAAATTCCTCTACCTGCTGTAGTTGCTTGAATGAATACGTGCTGAATGCATTGAGCTGCTGCACAAGTCGTTCAAAGTCGTAGAGATAAGCATTCAAGGTGGAATCTACTTGAGTTTGCCAGGGTTGTTCTAGCTGGTGAAACTCTTGTAGACACTCCCTGGTGTATTCAGGGATGGACTTTCACATTGGTTTGATAGAATTAACCAAACAGGTCTGGGAGGTAACAGAGTTGCGCTGATTGTAAGATACCAAGGAAAACAGGGAATGAATCCACTGTTGGTAGGCAGCAAACTGGTCCCAATGATGAGTAACCTCTGCTTGTAGAGACAATATTTCTTGGATGCGGAGCCCCAACACCATCTGATGGTGGGCCAAGGCAGGCTGCACAAAGGACAATAGTAAGTGCTCAGCGGAGCCAGCCGCTGAGAGGAGATGCTGTGAAATTTGAGGAGCCACAATTAATTTGTAGTATTCAGCCCAACTGAACTGCAGCTGAAGGCAAGGGATGGCTCCTTCACAGGCTATCCCAAGGGTTACCACCATGACTTGTTCTAAGTCAGGGGTACCCATGGGGTAAGCAACTAGGCAGGGACCATTCCTGAGGTTCAATACAGTTGAGATAATAGGCGGGTCAGCAATATCTTTCTCAATAGGAGGGCTAGTAATTTTAGGTGAACTTGGCTCTTGTATAGGTGGAGGCAAAGAACCTGAAAACGTGGATGCAAAAGGGATAACCAAGGGGCTTACAGCCCCTGTAGTGAGCACCATTTTTGTTGCTTTTGAGGCGCGGCACAGACACACAACAGGAAATCCTAACCTTAGGATTGGATTTGTACTAAGCCTTGGTTAGATGACAGGGAAGGCTATGCAATTACCTTGCAGCCCTGGAAGAATAATCTCTACTAGTTATGGCTAAAGAGAGGCGCAGAAGTACTGGAGACACAAAGACAAAAATGTGAATAAAACTTAATTTTATTGGTGAATAGGAAAATGTAATATATAGTGGTTGGCGATACCACAAAACACTACCAAGACAGTAGGATCACTTGCCACCAACATGAGTGGGGCAAGTGAGTTGCGCAGGGTCAAGAAACCAAACAATTGTATTTCCTGATTCAGTCATCAACTCATTTTGAGAGGCGAAAGCAAAAGCGAGAGATTTGTCTTTGAAATGGCCCACCGAAGGCAAAATTGACACATGGTGAATAGTGGTATTCACAACAAATACTCTATTCATCTGCATACAATATTTGATTCAGATAGTTGTATTTATTTGTACAGCCAAGTGTTGAGATGGTAGTTAACAGAATACATGATTGGTCCTTTATTGATGCTGTAGATTTTACTGGTATTGCTTTTATTCCTGTGCATGGATTTTTTTGTTTTTTCTGGGTTCTAGCAGATTATTCAAAGAGGCTGCTTATTAAAAAGCAGCCTTCAGGTATAATCTAGGCCGGGCTTTGATATAGGCAGGCCCTTATTTGAGCCACCCATGAGGGATCCACCTCAGACTTATTTTACCCATGAATGGATAGAATCAGATATTTTTGATTGATTATTTTTAAATGAAAGCTTCTAAATCAAATTAAATGTAATCTTATTTTTAAAGGAAGAGAGTCAGATTGTTTTAACTTTTGAATGGATATCTAATTTCAGAGTGTTTTTTGTCTCCCTTAGGTTTCAGTCCATGATTTTCTACTAGATGCTAAGCAGATGGCACTGCTTCCCAGAGATGCAAGGGCATCCCTACCAGCTACTCTTTATAAAATTTGTACTCCCTAAATTTATGTTTGAATCTAAGGCTACCATATAAAAGAAGGCAAAGGTTGGAATCTGGTCTGCCACAGCCCTAATGTTGTAACTGTGCTGTAAGCTGCAGTTACCAAGAAGGAAAGATAAATTGGTTCAAGATGATCTTTATTTAAGAAGAGGATAGGGGTTTATACCCTGCATTAGGCCACCAGGGGGAGATATGTGGAAATGGGTTTCTTAAGATTGATCTTCAATAACATGTGACTGATCCTATTTGGACAGTATAGGTGGACGACCAACTGTGGTAATTGATGGGATTACAGCTGGGGAGTGCATATGAGTAGTCACCCAGATTAGGCAACAGGTTGAGTCAAGGATTGGATTTATGTCTGATCTGTTAGGAATTTGGCTCGTCATGACACTAATTTTAGTGCACACTTGTGTGGTGTTTTCAAAACAGTAAATATAGTGTGAATTTAGATGGGTATGAGTTGATTTGCTGGTGTCTCAACATCTTGATCTCACTGCATGACTTTGGTGCACTGTGCTTGATCTAAATTTTGTTTTTGAATCTGATTTGCTCTTAATGGCAATGTTACAGCTAACCCATGTACTAAAAGTTTATCTCCCTTTAATGTGCAACTTTAATTGCTCTGGGCTGACTTTAGGTTGGTATCAACAGCTGTCAAAAGTACAGTCAGAAATTTTTAGATTGAAATGAAATATCGAATCCATTTAATAACTACTGGAGGGTACTTATTTATTTAGCGGTTGAAGTTCGTTTGCTAAAAGACTTGTAACACTTAAACTATCATCAGTATCCCTTCAAAAGCAACGTAGCTATAATAAATACACAGCATTGAAACTCAACCATATGTTATATAGTTTATATAAAAACTGCATTATTAAAGGTCAAAGTCTAAATACAGCTTGGAAAAGTTAAAATGGGCTTAAATAAGCTTCGCAGAATGCATGATATAATTATAACATAAGCCCACATACAACCAAGTATGGCATGTTCTATCCGAATGAATGTTCAGAAAAGGTAGCTAAAGCGTGGCCTCGGCAGGCCAATACTTTGAAGCAAAAGTAATAAATGCTGCAGCATAGTTTAAAGCTAAGAGGTGCCACTATTATATGATGTCGTCCCACAGGAGCAAGGAAAACTAGGGCTCATCGAGAGCTCTGGACCAGGCACCAGGGCCGAAATCGCGGCCTCCGACTGCGTTATATCGGAATGAATCTTCGCGCGGCACCTCTTGGCCATTAATATTCCTGATGTTGGCGTGACCATGGCGTACACGTTTAGGTCCACTGTCACGACCCTGGCTGTCTAATTGCTTTCTATGCAGTCCCAGTCCGGAACTTCTTGTCCTATCATTCCCTGAAGAGAAATTCCTAACTTGGCCTAGACCACGGGAATTCCTAGCCTCGTCTTTGTTGCGACGATCGTACTCATGACTTGAGTCATACTTTGGGAGACTGACGGTTAGTTTATAAACAAAAGGAATCGATACCTTGAAGGGTGTGCAGGGAGGGGATCCATGTAGAAGAAATAATGGCTTAGGGCATTGTTGGCCGAAATGCGTCTTTTAGGATCAAGTACTAACAGTTGATCAAGCAGATCAACAGCATACTGGTCAAATCTAGAATTAAATTAGTTCAGGTCAATAAGCAAGTAGGTACCCAGAGAAATGCTCTAATATGCGACGAGGGTAGCTGTTGAATGTGATGGTGTCGGAATTCGGAAGTTCATTGTAGCCAGGGAAACTTTCTGCATTAGGCGAGCCACACAGCTTAAAGATCAGATCAAGCTGCTCAATGTCATTCTTCCCTGGGATCAGGGGTTTGGATTGAAGAATTTGGCCAAAGACACATCTTAAAAGTTTAGCTTGAGAATTCAAAAGCCCTTACCCTACTCCCCACATATCAATAGATGATGTGTAGTTCTTCTGTCCAAGGAAAAGCTCAGGAGGGCGATACCATCTTGTTACAACACAGCTTGTGTATTCCGCATCTGGCGATTCACAAGGGCGAGAAAGTCCGAAATCTGCAACTTTGAGGATCCCGTCATTGTTGATCAAAAGATTTGCCGTCTTGATATCTCGATGGAGAATATTGTTGTTGTGGAGATAGAATATTCCTTCGAAAAGCTGCTTCATATAGCACTTTATTTGTGGAAGAGAAAATCTAACTTTGGGATTCTCAATCAGACCACTCAAATCGTGGTCCATAAAGGGTGTAACCATATAGATAGAAGCCCTATTGGGGCCAAATTGTTCTCCTAACCTGGTTTAGTTTTTTAAAAATGTCTAAAGTACCTTTAACAAATATTATATCTAGCAATGATAAGATGTTGGGATGCGACAAGGCTTTCAGAATTTTGATTTCACGAATAGCTGTAATAGGAATCTGAGGTTGATGTAAATTACAAAATAAGGAAGACGCTTACTCCTTCTTTTTCATTGTGCATGAGAATTCTTTTCAAAGCAACAACTTTTGATGTTTTTAGATGGCGACCCTTGTGAACTTCACTTAAAAAATTATGCCATTGCAGAAAAGTAAGCTTACCCGAAAGTACCTTCTCCAAGCTTACGATCAAAAGCATACTCCTCTTTACTTGAGCAACCCAAAAACCTGCGATTAGAAATGTGACCTGTCCTCCTTGACTCATTAGCATTTCTCGTGGTTTTGGAGCTCAGTGTGTTGGTGGGCTGTGATGTGCTGGATGCAACACCTGAAAGAATTGGTAAGGATTTAGCAGCAAGAGATCCATTTTTATACTCATGAATCGAGGAATCTGACTCAAGTCGAGAATTAGGGAGAGCCGGAGTAGAAATAGAAGAGTTATATGATCTTAAATCGGGATCTGTTTTGGGAACCTTGTCTGTACCATTGATTTGTACTGATTTGGTATAATCGTTTGTATCTGTAGCTTCGGTTGTGTCGACTGTAACCTCTTTAGACTCAAGACTTGAATCAAGCGGTTCAGGGTTAATATTTGGACATACTATTTTGGAACTGTTGTCTAGAGATATTGGGTCGGAAGTGGTTGCCACAAGGTCAAGCTCTTTTAAAATAGTCGCTTCAGCTGAAACAGGTGTAGCATCGAAGCGAGGTGAACTTTTAGAAATATTTGGACTGGCCGAATTAGAAGGTTTAAATTTAGCATCAGAGGCGGGAAATTCCGGCACAGCAGTTGGACAGGCAGATTCCTCTTTCTCAAGAAAATTCACTTGTGGGGTTGACAGCAAATAACTTGATCCTTGCGCAACACTCGGTACAGCATCTTCAGCTGTATTGTGCAGAGTTACCTGTTCAGAAGTCTCGATAGGAATGCTGGAATCTTGTGGGGTCGACAGCAAATCATTTGATCCTTGCGCAACACTCGGTACAGCATCTTCAGCTGCATTGTGCAGATTTAGCTGCTCAGATGTCTCGATAGGAATGCTGGAATCTTGTGGGATAGTCAAAACGGCAGGTTCAGGGACCCCACTGGGTGAGCTCAGCATGCTTAAAGGAGAAAAGCTGGATCTAGAGGAGGTAACCAAATCCTTGTCAGACATTTTTGGGGAAAATTTTGATAAACTGCTTTGTAACCCTGGTAAATCAACTTGGAAACGCGTTGTTACTAAACTAAAACTAGAGCGCTCGGTTCCAGCGGTCGCGTTCTGGAACTAAGGCTTTGAAATTTACTTGGTGACTCAAGCCAATGCTTCTAATCGCTCAGCGACTTGGAGGTTCAAAGGATAATCTAAACTTGTCAATTGTGAATTTGATTTAATTTAGCTTCCTAGCCCAAGCCAACAGGAAAGAATTAAAATAGAATTTGTCAGTAAGGTGGTATCTAGATAGTGTAATCAACTCCATATTTATATGTTCTACTTAGCCAGGGGATATATATTACTTTTATAATGCAAACATGGTAACCCTTTTATATTATTTAATTTTTTTGGTAATCAAATTAAATAAGAATATAAATCTAAGTCAATCAATGAAGATAGTTAAACTACATTATATAGTCCCCATTGAAACCTACCATTATTATAGATCCATATCTTAAATCAATAAACTATCATAAAAGAGTATGTTGCAGCAGACCTGCCTGTCCACACATTAGATCAGGGCCTGACTCAACCCATCACCCAAAATATATATCAAGCAATCTCAGTACTTTCCTTGATGACATCCAATATCATCATAAATACCTCTACTGATGCAAGATAAGCAGGATCAAACCAACTATATAGTTATGCTATGATCATATATGAGTTATCATTACTGTCAAATGTCATAAAATGGTTTATCCTCTTAAGGGTAAGTCTAAACTGCAGGGTAAACCCCCTAACAAGGTTTCTAGTCAAAAAGGAATATCCATAACTCGACTTGATCCGCCTAAGACCCAAAGCCAGGATGTGCCTAGCTGAGCTTAACAGTTGAGAAATCATGGCTAGTTTGTTTCATATATAGAGCATGGGTCATTCCCCAATATTAGTGCCTCATATAGCAACATATATCTACTCCTGATGCCACATCAAACACTATATAATATCTTATCAAGATAAAGGCATTATATATTCCAATATCCTTGTCAGGGCCTGAAGTGAGCCTGACAAAGCATTAAACTATATTCAATCAAAGGAATGTAAATCTGTTATTGTGCACTCTTGCCATTGCCCAATTGGGCCATTAAATAAGGTTTCAATAGTTGGCACCAGTATTTCCCATAAATTAGATTTGATGCCCTGAGGATGCCTGTATCAGGAGGCACCCAGAAACACGTTGCTACCCGTCACTGATGCTTCTAATTGACCAAAACCATCAGAAATTGTGATTTTGACCCCAAAAGTTACCTAGGGACCACAAGGTTTGAGTCAAGCAACATGGCCTAAAAATAGTGTGCTGCTTCCCCTAAGCACCCAATCAGAGGGTGCCATGCCAGGAAAACAGTGGCAGGTGACCAGCCAGCCAATAAATAAGTTACTATCAAGACAAAGGCCAATTTCCCAGCAGCATATAGCTGGAAAAGTTTGAAATCCCCTCCTTGTTGACATCTCTAAATAAACAACTGTTATTTAAAGCAAATTGAGCATTTTACCTTTTCAGGAGTTTATTGCATTACTAAAAACCACATACGGGTAGGGCTTTCAAACAAAGAGTATCTGCAGCTCCACCGCCAGCGCTGGAAGACTGAGCAACTTATTGCTGCTTCAGTTCAACCAGTATTTGCCCCTGTCTCTCCTTCCAGAGCACTAGACCAGGAAATAGATCCTGCTTCTGTACCTCCTTCTCCTTCCAAGGTATTGCCCAACTCAGCCAGCTTGTTTCTTCAAGCCAGCCCATGAGCGCCACCGCAGGAGAGCTCCCCCCTTGTCACCACCAATCCATCATATGACTACAACAAGCCTGGTTTTGCCTACCTGCCATGCTGGGGCTTGCTGAACAAGTGATTTCCTACATGGAAGCATGGCATCCTTGGGATACTGCTTCTAATTATGTGATGAGAATGACCCACCCTGTCATTTACTGGGCCTTCAGGCCAGGCCCTTCCCCTTGACTGAAGAGTCCCCTGGGAGCAACCTGGACCATGGCCATTATCTTCCCATTTTTTGTAACTCTGATTAAATGGTACAGTTACATCATTAGTAGCACAGGTAATTTTTCCATCTGGCTTAACTATTAAAAAGCTTCCCAACACACATCAAAAATACAAACCCATAAGGACATAAGGGCTGGTATCAACACAGGCTGAACAAAATATACCACAGGCCCACTTTCCCTAAAAACACATTGTCTATCAAGGAATGATAGTACCCTTATCAGACTTTAACACTCCCCTTTTCAGTATTAGAAAGAAAAGCCCTGCAACAAAATACCAAACCCCCTGCAGTAACTAAAGTGATAGCTCAATTAACCTGGCACCCTTGTCAGGAATATTCCTGACAACACCTTGGTTCAGGATGATATTTTGTGCACAATTAAACCTGATAAACAAAATAAAAAATGGCAGCAGTTCCCCCTTATTGGGGAAACTGCCATGAAAAGTCAAGGCCATGAAACAGAAATTAAAAATAAATATTTTAATTTGGATGGGTTTTATACCCTGTCCACCGGCTGCGCGGCCGGCCGCATGCCAGCCAGCCCACTCGTGCCAGCCAGTCCCCCGCCCAGGCCGCCAAATGGTGAAATCACCAAATGGGGAAACCCAAAAAGGCAATTTCCCCAAACCCAAAAGGAGGGGGAACTGCTGCCCAAATTTGGGATTGCCAAATTTGAGAGGGGCTGACAAGCTGCTCAACCCATCCATTCCTGCATTAACTTCAGAACCCAAAATTGGATGTATGAAAACATCCAATAATACACCAAGCCAATGCAAGCCCAGAAGTAACAATTCATTTCCTGCACACCACTACCAATTCACCTCCCAAAAGGGAATTCCAGACAACACCAAGTGTTTGGGATTCCCTGTCCAGTGTTTTACTCTATTCATGCCACCACAAGGATGATAGTATATAATAAAGCCAATTCACTTGATGATAGTTTGTGCTATCATTGAGTGAAATTACCCCTCAATAGTATCACATAAATCAATCAGAACTTTACCCTACAAGAAAGTTAAAGACACTAAGCTTTGTCTGCCCTTTCCCAGGATCAGAAGATGAACCATTTAATCTTCTCAGCTGTACTCACAGCCTGCCTAGGGATTGGGGGCCACCAATACAATCACCAGCATGGGCCGTTCAATAAACCACCCGGCGAGTACACCTACAAGGAGCCAGCACAGCTAAACTCCTCTGAGCAGTACTCCTGGCCCACACTGGTGTTGCCTCACTCCACCCAGTCTGTAGCTATATACACCTGTGTATACTACATACTTATGTATTTTGCCAGTAATTTTGGTCAATATAACGTACATGCCAAGGTCTTCAGATGGATGATGACGGTCTACCCCATCATGAAAGTGCTCACAGGATTCCAAGTTGCCAACTTGGTGCCTTATTTTGCTAAAATACTCCCCAATTGTTGGGTCTTTACACCCTACAGCTAAATCAACTCAACCTCTTGTGGCTCATCAGACTTGCAGCTGGAATCCAAAATCACTGGATTGGATTCCCTACCCGCAAATATCAACAACACCCTAATTCCAGATAAGGTTGAAACTTCAGAGTTGGCCCCCAGAAATTTTTTGCACAAGAGGCCCTGTACCATGTGACTTGACTTTCCTGGCACTTGAATCTTAATGAAGAATTCAACTTGAATTACTCACCAATAAAGCAAGAGCTGATAGCAATCTCAACCCAGTGGCAGCTCAATTTAGCACCCCACTCAGTTTTAGGATCAAGCCACCTCTTTCCATTCAAGTGATTGATCAGCGGAATTGTGTTCCTTCTAAATGATTCATCATAGCTATATAACCTGTGATTCTATAATAAAGACATTATCTATCTTCTAAATATGTTCTCCCTGTTTAACTATACTAAAACAGCACAGTTGCAGTAGTCTTTTAAGCTTTGGCACTAAGAGAAACCAACTTGGATGTAAACAAAATAGAGTTGATCCAACTCTATTGTTGATCAGTACAAACTGATTGTTTTTAATTTGTTTGCATATGAGTTAATTTTTCTTGGCTCCAAAGCTAAGAAAACTACTATACAGCATCAGTAGCGCAGGTAGGCTCTCCATCCTACATTTTTCTTCAAAAATCCTCTATTGGCCTGTACTTGCTGTGTTTAAAACATTTACAAAGAGCCATATCAGGGTTACCCTTGGATTGGGCACCCTACAAAATAGGAACAAAATCCTGAAGGACATGTTCTTTACCAAAATATGGTGATTCTAGTCCCTGCCTTCAATGACCTGTCTTCACAAGGGTTCTTCTAGGCACCTCTTCCACAATTTTATCCAACACTGGAACCATTATGCTTGCACATATAGCCCAACCCCTTTGCAGAGCGGCCTTGGTGTCATTTGCTAGCACCAACAAAAATTCCACAGCTTTAACCCAGTATCCCCAGAACAAGCTGATGCAAATGAAATGCCCAGTTTGTTTCCGGATTGCAAAAATCTCAATTTGATTAAACTACAATTCAGAAACCTGGTGTGATAAACAGCACAAAGATCATACAGAAAAAGACAAGAATGGCTTCAAAAGGGACTTCCTTGTTAGATTTTTAATGAAGGACACATCACTGATGATAATCTTACAAGTTAAGAATCTGACACAAATGGTTACAGTAAAGGAATTGACAAGGGCCTAGAGGAGTTGTGCTTGTGCACCCCCTATGAGATGGCTTTTGATAGCCCTATCATGCACCTCATGTATTACAGCACACTCAAACCCCCCATGATGAGGCACATCAACCTGGTCCAAGCGACCAACTTTCAGAGCTTATACTGGCAAGCAGAGAAGGAAGAACAGATCCAAAATGAATTTAACTAAGCACAGACTTGGAAAAGAGAAAGACCTAACAACTCTCACCCATCAGGACGCTCCAAACAACCTCTTCTCAATATCAGTAACAATGCAAACAGCAAACCTTTGGTTCACAATGTCCATAACAATGTAAATAATGTTCAATCTAATTGCACTCATTTCAGAGTCACCAGCATGCAAAGTAACCAGGATAAGGGAAAAGCCCAGGGAGAGCAATAAGCAAGCCAAGCTCCCCCCTTCAACATTCTGCCTCACCAAACAATGAGCATCACCAGGAAGATGTGGATCAATATCTTTTGATCCAGGTCCCTTCAAAAGATCCAGTACTGTCATGAATGACATTTCAATACAGTAGTTTTAAAAGCTATGGTAACAAGCAAAAATACTTCAGATTTAAACAAAATGATTTCAGATTTAAATGAAATCCAACTCTCAGGTTAAAATGTACACTCTGTTAACAGGGTTTATTGGTGTTAATGGGCAAAATGGGTCAACACAGCAACAAAGGGCTCACATGCAAAGCAAAACCATTCAAAATATAATCTGAAATACATGGATTCACAAAAAAAATGGTGTGAGTTGACTTTTGGTATACATATGTTTACTATGTGAATTGGTGAAAAAATACACCCAAGCGTGATGTGTCAAAACTCAATCCAAAAACAAAACACAATAGCAACTCACTATGTAAACAAAATCACTCAATTAGTTTGTGCAATGGGTTGTAATCAAGAATGATACCAAGGTATCTAAAATAAGACACGAGATCTGAAAAAAAAGTTTTAAAAATACTGTGTTGGGTGCTTAATTTGGCATAAAATATGAGAAAATGGGTGGAAATTATTTTGGGTATTCTAAAATGAGTGTGGTAAAACCAAAAACAACTAACTAAGAAATAAAAAATCTATAATTGGGATATTGGGTGGGAAAAAATATTAATTGAATATCCATAAACAGATAAAAGCAAAAATTAAAAATAGGGAGTAACTTAATTAAGTTTTATTTAATATTTTATTAAATTCTCAAAATGAAAGGAACACAGCAACAGACTACCATTGCACCTGTTGTGCGCCGCGGTTGCGGTTGCCCCCACAAGTCAAAGAATAGACTTAGTACAACACAAGTGCCTACTCAGGAGGGAGGCAGGAGAGGAGAGTTCCATAGTGACGCTGCACTGAACCAGCCGGTTCAAGGAGCACAAGATGCTAGGGTGCAGAGCATAAACCCTCAGGTCCCAAAGCTGACCCAGAAGCCCAGCAAGGTTACCACTACCAAAACAGTTAGAAACAAGGAGGTAGAACTTACTTTGTATGTGTTTGACGTTGTGTACTGGAAAGAGTCGGTCCCGTCAGCCATGCTGGAGAAGGTGAAGCCTGTACCTGATACTAGCTACAAGCCCTATGTCAGTGATAGCAATCAGGAGAATGATAAGGAGCCCCAGTTCTACCAAACCAATGAGGAACAGCTGGTGTTAAAGAAAGTTGCTGTGTTTTACACCAAGGTGCCCATGCCCTGTGTTGTGCCCAACGCCAACGAGCCAATCCCCACTGCTAAAAAGCCCAATCACAAGGCATTCCTGACATTAAGCACATCATCCTTCTCCAGCTCATGCAGGAATCTGGTGATTACAAGGCGGCTGCGGCTCTTGTTGGGGTGGATTCCAAGTACGCCTCAAAGACCTTCAACAAGTTCATTGATACTGGCTGAGTCCTTGCTGCAGAGAAATCCTTGCGTGTTTCAACCATGCTCACCAAGGAGCACAAATGGGAAATCCACCAGTGGATAACCCAAGATTGCCATCTTTAACTGGCAAATATACAGGTCATGATCAAGTCTGCTTTTGGGATCAAGGCCTCAATTTCCTTCTATTATCATTTGGTCAAGGGAATGCACTTTTCCTGGAAAAAGCTTGGGGTATCCCCCTACAATTGGAACAGCCCAGCCAATATCAAGACCCGGAAAAATTACGCAGAGGCGTACACTGCCCTCAAAGCCAAGGGGAAAATCAAATTCTATTATATCAAAAAATCAGCATTTGCCTCATCAATGTGCAATGAGTATGGGTATGCCCTCAAAGGCTCCAATGACAGGATGGCTTGGCGTGCTGCATTCAGCGCCACAGCATACTCAATGGTGGCTTTCCTTGGTCCAAAGGGGGTTGAGCTGTACCAAATGATACTAGGCTCCCACAACAGCTGTATCTTCCTATCATTTCTCTGATTGGTCCAGGAGCACCTGAGGCGCACAAGCCCAGGCTTCACCAACATAATTGTATTGGACAATGTTGGTCTCCACAAGGTGGCAGATATTCTTGAAGAATTTCCATCAATTGACACCAGCATTGCAGTGGCCCCCCAGCAATTGGCCACGGCAAATTTGCGCCTTCTCTTCCTCCCTGCCTATTTGCCCTTCCTAAATCCCATTGAGGAAGTCTTTGGATGGCTCAAGCAAGTTGTCAAGCAAGGAACCCCAACAGGGACCAAGGACCTGTTTGATTTGCTGCAGGCCGGGATCCATACCCTCCCAGCTGAAACTGTGGCCAAATTATATGACCACGCTGATTTGTTCATCCCCGCGTGCCTAGCCAAACAGCCAATCAATTAAAGGTTTAGTGTGTCCAACTTTTTTATATTCTCTAATTTACTATTCAAGATTTATTGATTATCATTTTATATTTAGATTGTTCCACACCAGCAATCACATTCAGAAGGACCATCATAGATGTAAGTAATTTATTTATTTTATTATATATTATTTAATATGTCATCTGAGGTTATCCCAAACGCTTTATACTGGATTACGCAAATATATTTATATCACTTTTGTCAAATAAATATAAAATAGTCTTATAAAAATTAAACGTAAATTATAAGGTTGAAATTAATTTTATTATCTTATTATTTTATACTTTTATGAAACCCATTTCCACAATATATTTTGCAAATCTTGTTTGCTAAAATATTATTTGAAAAACTATTTATAATATAAAAAATAGTAGAGTATAAATATATTTATTGATATAGAGATAAAATTAAGTGCACCTGTAATGGGTTTGGCGGTATGTACCCACCCCGCAATGGAGGTGGCGCACAACCTCCACTGCCACACTGTGGACAGTGGATACACCTGTATTAAAGTATTTGCGCCTGCTGGTACAAGGAAGGATGGTGAGGTGGGAATGGAGGAGCAGCTTTTCTGGCAGGGCTGCAAACCCAAAGATGCCAGCCAGGACCAGGGCATCCTGGATGATGTGATCCACCAAGCTGTACCCAGGGGGGACCTTCTTCCCGTCCAGTAAGAGCCTGGCTTTATCAACCCCAAGAAGGACCCTGTCTAGTTCCTCTACACTGGCTCTCATCCCAAAGAAGAAAATATACCCAAGGTAAACAACGAGGTGAAGCCTTTGTCCAGCAAAGGCTTCTGTAAACTTGCATAATTTGTTGTATACAGCACTAATCTTCTTCTTGTGCTTGGTTTTAGCAAAGGTCATCTCCATAGCTGCAGGGAACCCCATCTTGTTGGCACTCCAGGCCAGCCTGAAGTCTGCCAGGAGGATTTTTGTCTTCTTTTTGGCTGTTGCGTCTGCAACAGCCAATTTTGACACTGCGCGCCCAAATGTCTCCAACAGGTAAGAGATGTTATGCTCCACCGGGAAGCAGAAGCAAGCAGCCGCATGAGCCCAGCCCATCTCTGGTATATTCTTGAATGGGAGCATTGCCAGGACGTCCCAAACAAGCTTGATGGTGTTTACACAGTAAACTCCACCAAGGTTAACCGGGTCCAGGCAGACCAGTTGGGCATCCTTGTAGGCAGTAACTGCCCACTCAGATGCCCCCTCACTATGCAAAAGCCCAGACAATGCCTCCCTGGACATTGGGAATGTACCATGGATCCTGTCTTAAAGCTCCTGCAAGACAGGGGGGTACAGGAAAAGCTGCCTTGCCATATGATTAGCATAGTTGGGATAGAAGGTGGGGGGACAAAAGGGACCAGGACCTGGCAGAGTTCACCATCAACATCTTCTAAAAAAAGGTAAGTATTTAAGAATTTTTATTAATTATAATTTTTTAGGTTACCTTCTTGGGTTTCTTCCTTGCTGGCAGCTTCAGCTGGCTTTGCCATTCTCAGCGCAAGCAGTTGTGCGGGCAATTTGGTATCCTCTGCCCTGGCACGCTTGGCGGGTTTGAGGTGGGCATACATTTCCGGGTCATCAACCCAGACAAATGGCGCAGAAAGATTGTATTCCTTGAACTGGAGGCCCTGACCACAGTTTTTTGAATATTTAGTAAGCGCTTGATTGTATTCTCTGGAGTGTCAGGCATTTTTGACATTAGTGCCTTTGCAGACACCTTGTCAATTTTGTCCCTAGTGAGGACGGCAGACTTCACTTTGGCTTTGACCTTGCGGTCAATGTCCTTTATTTTGGCAATCACCAAGTCAAGGTCCTTCAGAAGCTTTTCCAATTCTCTCATTGATTTTTTACTAACCTTTCCATATGTTTTTATAGCTTTTGCCTCAATAAATTCTGTATTATTTTGATACTGTTGCCTCTTTGTTTATTCCTTTTTTCCCCATTTACTACATTATCCCATCTTTTTACCCATTGTGTATATGTTTTACGCTCATCTCAATATGTGTTGTTTGCTTTGTGTTGGCATTGTTTCCTTGATTACCATATTATTTTTGGCGCTTGACATAGCCCCTTGTGAAAATAGTAACAACAATTTGATAATCAGCTAAATTTGAATTAGAAAATTATAGTGTTAACTGTTTTTAGATAAAGTTGTTACTGATCCAAATTCAAAACCTTAATTATAAACTTTAAGCCAATCAGGAGCCAAGTGATAAAGTGATTGTTGTGACACAAAGGTCATTCAATAACTCTTTGATGCATGTGCACTAATTAATATGATTGGCTGGATGTTTTGCCATTGTACACCATTGCCACTGTGACGAGTTGTTGATAGACTAGTGCTAACCCAATTAGCTGCTGGGTTAGCACTAGTCCATCAACAACTTGCCACAGCGGCAATGTCGTACAATGACAAAACATGCAGCCAATCATATTAATTAGCGCACATGCATCAAAGAATTATTGAATGACCCTTTATTTCACAACAATCACTTTATCACTTGGCTCCTGATTGGCTTAAAGTTTATCATTAAGGTTTTGAATTTGGATCAGTAACAACTTTATCTAAATACAATTAACCTATAACTTTCTAATTCAAATTTAGCTGATCACCAAATTGTTGTTAATATTTTCACAAGGGGATATATTTAAGTGCTAAAAATAACTGTCTTCAGGATCTAGATACACAACATAGTAAATATATGATTTTATAGAAATAAGCTGAACATAAAGAATATAGCCAATTATAAACAAAGAGAACACAAACAATTGAAATTCAAAATAAAGATAATATAAATAGAAATTTTATGGAACCAGGGGGTTTATTGAGGCGGGGAAGAGTGATGCCTAGTAGGCAGAATGGCGCGGGAAGGAAGACGTAGAGGCAGTGCTGGCCTGGGGGGGTCTGGGATTGGATGGGTTAGGTTTGCAGGTGGGGGGTGTTGGTGGCGGGGGTGGAGGCAGGAGGATTGCATATGATGGCCGCTATATACCGCTCATTGTAGTCCTCATCAGTCATTGGCTAGATGGGCTGGTAAGTGGCTGTGGCACAGGATGGGAGGTGCTTATCCTTGCGTGATTGGTTGCCCATGTTCACATGGAAAACCATTTGCGCAAACAAGTCAGCCATCATTTGGTGATCAAAGAGAAAATTGTGATCAAGGACCCCAAAATAGAGGTTGTTAAGAGCCTGAGGGCGGCGCTCCCAGAGTGTATCTCCAATATTAAAGAACATAACATCTGCTAGATAGACGTCAGCATGACCAGCTGGGTACACAGAGGCCTGGTGCCCACGTTCTTGGAAGGCCTTGAGGGCGGTGGAGCTTCCCTCCATCTGGTGGCTCAAGAAAACCCAGTATTTGGAATTCAAGCCATCCCAGGAGCCAAGAAATCCACCAAGGATGTGGCTGTATGAGTATCCATCAATGAAATAAGGGTTTTTCTAATAGTAGACAAAGCCCTTGGCTGAAACAGCCAGAAATGCACGAATGAATGTCCCCTTCTTGACCTTCTTCCTTCTATTCTTGGTGGTGGCTTTTCCTTGCTCATCAAAATTGTCAAATGCAATCAATAAATTGTAGTATGAGACAAACATGATGTCATCTGTTAGACTTGTCAAGCATCTAACCAGGGTTGATTCAATTGTGGTTTCATATGGGGTATCCTCAGCGCCATCCCATTAGTTGCCAGCAAAATTTGTAAAAACCCTAATTGAAGTCACTTTGCCATACATCCAGTGCTGCACCATGCGCTCAGACACCCATATGTTATGGTGCACAAGTTGCTTCCAGACCTGGGTCAAGGGAAGCTTGGGGTCCTGCTGGAGGAGGTCAACCATTATTGGGTATGCCTCATTGATCTGGGACTCTGTGGCCTTCTTTGGCTTCTTGGCCATCCCAATCAGATTTCCCTTATTCATCAGGTTGTTGAATTCCCGCATGACAGTAGCCCAGGTGAATTGTAATTGGCTGGCTATCTGATCCCAGGACAGACCCTGTAGGTTGAGTGCCACAATTTCCTGAAGAATTTGGGCAGTGATTATTCTGTGTTTGGGGCACTGGGCGGCAGGAGTTGAAGCCTGATTGGCTGAGGGGGGGTAGGTTGGGCGGTGGCAGGAAGTTGTTCTGAATCAAGGTTGACATCCTGATTTGTTGGTTGACAGGCAGCTTGTGCAGGGATGGGTATGGGAGCAAGGGCAGAGCTAGACGCTAAGTGACTCTCAAACAAGTCAAAGCCATATGGGTCAGGGGACAGTAACAGGTCAGCTTCCTTGTTACCCGCCTCAAAGTCTTGGGTGTAAACAGGTGCCTCCACGTTCTGAGCCTTGCCTCCATTGAAGCTGGCTTGGCTGCTGCTGGCTTGGCTGCTTGTGCCGTTGAAGATGTTACTGGTAAAAACCATTGTAAAAATCTAGGATAAAATCACTAAAAGTAGAAATTTTAAAAATTAATGATTTATTTTTATTGTAATCTCAAGTCCATATTTGGAAGGTTCTCAAAATCTTTTCATACAAATCTGGAGCCATGAAAATGGATGAAATTCCTCTGTTCCTAAATTAGATAACTGTTGATTTGCTGTTAAATTGATAGTTTTCTATTTTAGGCTGCTTATACTACACATCTTGTGTGAGTTCATTTTGTTTTGTGCTTGTGGAATCTTGCTTCTAGATTGCTCAAATTTCATTTTATTTTGGTCCTTCTGTTAGTGCCTCATATGAATCCTTCTTGGATTATAATATACTCCATAATAGCATCCATCCATTTCACTTGTTGTGTCAGTTCATTTTGTTTGTGGTTTAAACTACACTGCTTAATGTTTGCTTTAATTTTGTATAATGGGTTAATGAAAGTTTGTTTTTGGTTTGACAGTTCATCTATTTACCAAAAATATTTAAATTAATTGAATCCTGAATCTTGTGCAACTTGGATTTTGTTTAAATCTGAAGTATTTTTGCTTGTTGCCATATCTTTTAAAACTACTGTACTTGTATTGAAAACCCAAGAGTCCAACCCCAGTCCCCTGAAGGCGGATTGGACCCCCCATGACGGTCCAGGACCTGCCAATCTGTTAAGTCACAGACTTGAATTGTTAAGTTGTCCCACGACCTGCCGGCCTAATACTGAGGATTCCCCAAATGGTTGCCAGATTTCTGCCAAACCAGTGCCATTAGAGACCTATACCTATGCAGGAAATGTGGTCTGCCTAAATGAGGTTGGGAAAAGACCTGCTACTAGCCCTGCCAACAAACACCAGCTGTTGCTAGTCTCCAGTCTAGAAAAGGTATTGCAATTGGCCAACTCAGATAACATGGTGAACAACATTGGCAAAACAAAGCACTGCCACTTCTGTTCCACAGAACCATTCCAGCCAAGAACCGCCAAACTGGTGCCACTGAGGGCCCAGACCTACGCAGAAGCCATGGCTTGGGCAAGGTTCTCTTAGCCCTACTAATAAGCACCAACTGCTGCCAGTCCCCAGTCCAGAAAGAGAATTGCAATTAGCCCACTCAGGTGACATGGTGAACCAAAGCGGCAAAATTAAGCATAGCCACTTCTGTTTGCCAGAACGTACCCAACCAGAACCTGATGCCCTCCAGACCCTAAGCCAAGATCCATGCCCTACCAGCAAACCGCCCATGAAACTGAAGCCTGCAAAAAGCAAAGAAGCAAAATCACATGGTATAAGAACACTGGCAGTGTGGTAATGACCACACCGTCATTTTTGATAATAAAGTTTTATGAACCTTTGGTTCAAACAAATCTTACCCTATCTAGTCTTAGTGATCTTCCACCTCAACTCTGGCCAAGTAGACAACCAGGCAACCAACCCCTCCAGAGACCAACCTGCTGAACTGCCCCAGGCATTATACCGTCCCCCGGGAGCCCCCTTTAGACCTGTGCACTTTACTGAGTACCCTCCAAACCCAGTCTACGCCAAGTTCAACTTGGAAAACATACTCCTTGCCAACCCCCTGGCAAGAACTAGAGAAATTGAAACAATAGGTTGAGAAGGAAAGTGGTATGTTAGGCTGCCCAGATTGTTCAAAGACAAGTACAATTACCCGCCAGCGTATTTTGTTCCCATGACCCCACCTGTAACCCCTAGACCAGACCGCCCTCTGGAACCTACCGCCGCAGCCAAGATCACCTCTACCCAACTGTTTGAAGTAATCTACATTACTTTGACAGGATTGGTGGATTCCATGGTCCCCAACACCGGACCCTGGTCCTTGCTTGGGCAATCTATATCTTACATTATCAAGTTAGTACCCATTCTATGGTGGGCCTTACCTGCCAGCTTGGCCGCACCACACCCCGAGCCACCCAATGCCTCTACCTATGACTGAATTCCTGACAAGTACTCTATACCTTTTCCAGACATCCCAATAAACTTATGTCTTACCCTTTCTGCTTTCAAAGTTACACAGGTTCAGCCCTTTTGAATTCAGGTGCATACTGCACCCTTGTCAATAGCAACTTTGTGAACAGGTTCAAGCTAGCTACTAATCCTTTGTGGATTAAGAACATGGTTTTAGCTGATGAACATCACATTGCTGTGACTTGGGAGGCTTCCCCCTTCTCCAGCACACTATAGAACCTCCAATCTACCATCCAAGGCCCTGCCATTGACTTCCCAAGATTTAATGTTGTACTCAGACTGGACTTGTAAAGTCACTTCCCCCTTTAGCCCTGGATAGGACAATCTTCCCGCACTGCACAAAAAAATCTGCTCAGAAGCCGGCCAAGCTCCTCAATCCCCTTGAAGATTTAGCCCACACAATCAATGAGAGATTTGTGTTAGCATACCCTTCTCAAGTGGTAAATAATGGTGCTTTGGATTCTGTCCCCACTTGGGAGGAATCCCTGATTAATTTGGACTATCTTCTGGCTTTGGCTTGGCCACATTTAAAATTAATTAAGCCTAAACAACCAGGTCGCGCTACTGCTAAACCATCAAATTCCAATCCAACTGGATTGAATGCTGATCTAAATCACTCCAGTGACGCCAGCCAATCAGATTTGAAGCCGGAAATTACTGAAAAACCCTCCAACTCAATGGATAAGTCTTTGCAAAATTTCTCTTCTGCCCAATCAGACCCATTTCCTGGGTCAGATGACCTTTCAAATTTGAAGCCTGTCCCTTAAAGCAAGACAGGAGACTTTTGGTCCCCTGCTTGCTCATTCTTATAATTAAAGTTTGAACCTTTTAAAAACATTTGGATTTTTGGTAGCATTGGGTCCCTTGTTTGGCCCTTCTGATCATCTAAAGTGTTAGTATCAGTTTTCCTTATCCTTACCTGTTACCCTTTCTTTTGGGCTTTCTTGCCGCTTTCCAAAGCCTTTATAGATGTGTTTAACGTTGAAGTTAAAGTTTACCTCTTTTGCTTTGAAAGGATCAACTTGACTTTTAAGATTAGTAGTGCATTTTATATATTTACCTATTTTAAGTTTGATTTTGTTCTTGCTTTGCTTCTGCTTTTGCTGGGGTTTTACGCGCACTTCCCTTTTACACACTCTTACACTCTCCAATCCTTTGGCCTGAGGCTGCTATTTCTGTCTTCCTCCAGCAACGTAGAAAACTGCTTGCTTGTGTTGATTCCAATTTTTTGTCTTGCACTTAAGATAAAGAAAAAACCAAGAAAAATACTACAGTTTGCTGGGCTCCATTTCTAAGACCCAAAAATAAAATGATAGTGCCTCTGCTCAAGTTTGTGGTTCTCACTTTGGCGCCAGCCTTAGTAATGATTTATTCTACCTCTCCAGATCTCTGGGGCCGTAATTCCAATTCCTTTCTCCGCGTTGGTACCAACCCCAATCAGTTTCTGCACATTTTTGAGGATTTCTTGCTTGCGCTCAGGGGATATACACTACCAGTGAGAACGTTGTGAGGAGTCTAACCTGTGATGATCTTGAGTTTCCTGTTATTGAGACAGCTCCTGCTACTCCCTCTGGTCTGGCTTGTCCTATGCCTTGCCCATCTGGGGATCCAATTGTCCTAGTCCCAGAAGAAGGCTGGGGTATCCCAGAGTCTGCTCCCAAACGTTCTTCCTGGTTACGTAGTGGAATGGTTTTGATGGTTTTGGACTCCTATTTTCCCTGGCTATCTGCTGTGTCCTCTCTATGGACACCCCTCCAAGCAGCCATACCAGTCCTGCGCTGGATGGTGTCCTGGTGGGTCCTCCCACCAGGATGGGAGCCAAACTTAGTTAGTTTAGCCCCCCTATCTCACAGGACTGGTTAAGAAGGAATAACCTGCATGTGGAATGGGCCACCTCTGTGATGACCATCAAACAAGAAGGGGTCAACCACCAAATCTACCCAGAAACAGTGGATCAGCTTCTCTAGGACCATGTTTTTGTACTCATCATAGAGACCCAGGAAGAAAAAGACAACCTCAACGCAATTGATTGGGACTCCTGACAGTACAAGGCCATACATTTCAAGGGCCACCAAGAAAACTCCACCTCCCAAGAACAAGAAATTGTAGCCTGGAACCCAGATATCTTTAAAAGGCACTTCCAGGGCTACCCCCAGAGAAGCACATACAACACACTATCCAACTCAAGGGTACAGTACATAAGGCACGCCCATATATTTCCTTACCCTCAATTAGGACAACATCCTACATGCTTACCTCAAGGAGGCCCTGGAAAAGAGAGTCAGTAGGCCATCACACTCTCTCTTTAGCGCTGCTGTACTCTTTGTGGCTAAGTAATAAAGATTCCTGCAGCTACTTACCAACTACTGAGCCCCAAATGGATTCAGAATCAAAAATTGATGCAACTTAATGCTAATTAATGACCTCTTTGATAAACTTGTGGTGCCACAGTGTTATCTAAAATAGATCTCACTGTGCGCTATAACCAGAACCACATTAAAGAGAAAGACATCCCCAGGACCACCTTTTACATCAAGTATAGTTCATATGAATGTGTCATCTTCAACTTTGGTAGGTATCTTTTAGCTCCTTTGGGGCTCCTTGTACTTTGCCACATTAAAGTTTCAGGGCAACTTGAATGAATCAACTTTGGCATGCCACCTTTATTGATCAGCTCAATCCCACTTTTTGGAATTGAAATTAATCAAAGCAGCTATAAGCACATAAGAGCCAAAGTTTTATACTAGGCTTTTATTGAAAATAAAGGTATGCAACAACAGCAACCAGTAAGGTCCTAGGCCAAGGTGGATCAGGGACAGAAGCAGTCTGTGAAAGACCAACTGGTCAACTTCACGCAAACTATAAAGAAGGAACCATCCTAACCATCTAAAAGATGTTTGAACTTTATTACCTCAGAGTGTTGATTCCAATAAATCACCCAGGCACTCCCAAAGTATTTTATTCCCATGGTATCAAAGTCAACTTTGGAGGCAAACCTATCAAATTCCAGGAGTCAGCCAAGGCAGTGATGTTGTGTTCTGAGGCGCAGCACAAACACACAACAGGAAATCATAACCTTAGGATTGGATTTGTACTAAGCCTCAGGTTAGTTGGTATGGAAGGTGAAGCAATTACCTTGTGGCCCTGAATAATAAATCTCTGCTAGTTGTGGCTAGAGAGAGGCGCCAATTACTTAATAACACAAAGACAAAAAGATGAATAGAACTTAATTTTTATTGGTGATAAAGAAATTGAATAAATATCATTTGGTGTTACCACAAAACAATACAATGACGGTAGGATCATTTGCCACAAGAATGAGTGGGGAAATTGAGTTGCACATGGCAAGGAATATTAACAGATGAATTTCCATCTTTGGAAATGAACTCATTTTTAGGAGTGAAGGCAAAAGCAAGGGATT
The DNA here is from genome assembly GCA_014839935.2 of Entomophthora muscae. Taxonomy (NCBI): domain Eukaryota; kingdom Fungi; phylum Entomophthoromycota; class Entomophthoromycetes; order Entomophthorales; family Entomophthoraceae; genus Entomophthora; species Entomophthora muscae. The sequence goes on along the minus strand of QTSX02003075.1, from coordinate 57,276 downwards.
TTTCCCCAAAAGAACTCAACAAAGACAAATTTGAAAGAGTGTGAATATTGGCATTCACAACATTGCCCCTTCTATATTGGCCTTAGGGGGGTGGTACTTGCAAAAAAACTTGTCATGCACTTGGGCAAACAGGAAACCACTGTAGAGGAGTTTCAAAGTGTACTTTGAACCATGTTTGAAAGTAACTTCTAGAGGTCCAATCCATAGTGTATCCAACTTATAAGCACATCCTCCCAATCTGTGTTGGTAGTACAGGACGTGATCTTCAACCTGGAACTCTGGAAAAAAGGATTGTTCAGCATTATCAGGAGAGAGTTCTATAATCTTGGTCTTGTACTCAGAGGTGTAGGCAGAGGCCTGGATGTTAATTATACGGTTGGCCAAGTTCTTAATGTGAGCATCAGGGTCCAAGGCCTTATCAGAGGAGAGTAGGGGGCCCCCAGGAGCAACAGAGTGGTGGCCTCACGCCCATACAGCATAGCAAAGGGGAAATACCCGGTGACAAAATGTTTCCTAAGGCAATAAGCAAAGGGAGCAGAGGGAAGATATAGATCCCAATTAGCAGCATCATAATAGGCTATTTTCTGCATGATGGAAATGTCAAAACAGCAGGCTCAACCCACCAGCAAGGTTCTAAGCAAGCAGGTTTGTGATCCACAATCAAATTACCTGGCCACTAAAAGCCAGACTAGGAAGTCAACTCAAATTGCCAAAACCAACAACATGAACAAATGATGATCCCTTATGATGGATACCTTGTTTTGGCGCTTGACTCATTACCAGGATCAAGTCATCCACTTCATCATCCAACTGTGTGATCAACACAATCATGTTCCTGTTATCCTTGATTCACAATGACTATATAATCACTATCTCTCAATAAAGATTATTATCTAGTTTCTAAATATTTTTCCCCTTGTAACTCTGCTAAAACAGCACAGTTACAACAGAAACTAGAGTTGAATTAGCATGCTCTACAGCCCCATTAATGAACAAGTTATAGGGGGCTGAGAAAGACTGATGAGATCCCACAGCCTCTACAACAGAAGTCACTAGCCCAGAATTGAAGTTAGATCCATCATCTGACAGTAGCACTTGAGGACAGCTGTGGCAATAAAACACATCCTGCAGTAAGAAGACAGTGGTTGTTTTGGCAGTGATATCCTTGGTAGGGCAAGCTTCTACTCATTTACTTAAATGGTCAACAGCAATCAGGATAAAGCAACAACCTGAGAGTGAACCAGGGAGAGGCCCTACAGCATCAATACTGACTTTGTGAAAAGCATGCTGCAGAGGAACAAGTTGGAACTCATGCAATGTAGCTCAGGGATGTTGTAGCTGACAATCATGACAACTAGCAATGACATCAGGTATCAGCAGGCAGAGGTTCTCCCAATAGTAGTTTTTCTGGAGCCAGTCATAGTTTTTAGTGATGCCCTCATGTCCAGTATCTTTGTGTGCTTGGAGCATAACAATAGGGAAATACTGGGGCAAATGTAGGGTAGGTACTGGTCACAAACTTTCTTAAATAGCTGATTATTGCAGAATAGGATGTCTTCTGATATTTTAGCTAGGGCTGATTAAATCTCCTCATTTTTTCTCTCCCAAGATGAAGATATCTAACCAGTTCATACAATTGATCTGTCTCTGCGGGGTGAATGGCAAGGATAGGCATTCAATATAACCTATCTGTACTCTGATGTTGGATCCCAGGGTGATTCAATACTGTGAAGTTGTATCATTGAAGACAAAGGGCCCACCTAGCTAAACACCCTTCAGGCTCCTTGGGTTGTTGTAGCCACTTAATCAAGGTGTGTTCAGTAATCACAGTGAAGTGAGTGCCATAGACATAATGATGGAATTGCTTAACAGCATGTAGCACAGCAAGACACTCCTTCTCTGTAACACTATAGTTTTTCTCATGCTTGTTGAGGACACAAGATGTATATACCACAGGGTGATCCACTCCTTCATTGACTAGTTGGGTAAGGATGGTCCCAATGGTCAGACCACTAGCATCTGATTAGATGATAAACTCCTTATCATAGTTGGGGTACACCAGGATAGGAGCCTCCTTGAGATTTTGCTTAAAAGTCTCAAAGGCTTGTTGTTGACTGGTAGTCCATTCAAAGAGGACATTGCATAGCAGCTGAACTAGAGGCTCACTAGTGTCAGAAAAATTAGGGATAAGCTGCCTATAGTAACCCATCATTCCCAGAAAGACCTGTATCTCACAGAGTTTGATAGGTGAAAGCATCTTGTCAATAGCCTCTACCTTCTTGGTCATTGGTCAAATCCCAGTCTGAGTTACTTAATGACCCAGGAATTCAAGACACTCCTTAAAAAAAGTGCACTTTGAAGGCTTTGATTTGAGGTCAGCTTCCTGGGTCTTTAGGAACACTTCTTTAAGGTGGGCCAGGTGATCTTTAAAGGTAGCACTGAAGATTTTTATATCATCCAAGTACACCAGGACACAAGAGAGCTTCATATCACAAAGGATGAAGTCCATGGCCCACTGAAAGGTAGTAGGGGCATTGCATAGCCCCTGAGGCATACAGGTAGGATTAAGAAACCCTTCAGAGGTAATCAGTGCAGCTTTTTCCTATTTTCTGAAGAGATGTCAACTTGCCAGTAACCAGAGGCCAAATTTATAGCTGAGAAGAACTTGGAGCCTCCAAGGCAGCAGAGTGCATTTTCAATACACGGCAAGGGGTAAGAATTCTTCTTGGTTAAGGAGTTTAGCTGTTGATAGTCCATTAAAATGTGGTGACCTCCATCTTTCTTCTTCAAGATGAGCAAAGGGGAGGTCCATAGACTTTGGGAAGGAGAAAGTAACCCAGTGTCTAACAGTTGCTTGAGTTCTTTAGACGCCTGAGCGTCTTCCACTTGGTTGGTGGTAAGGTTTAGCTTGGAAGGGGGGAGCATCACCAGTATTTATCTGATAAATGAATCCTTTAGCTAGACCATAGTCAGTGCTATCCTTAGCAAAGATATCTGAAAACGGATCTAGCAAGTCAAGCACCTCTTTCTGTTGGACAGGGGATAGTTGCGGGAAGTCCTGAGAGGTGAACAGAGATAAGACCTGTGGCTTGTCTTCAGGTAAGTTGAAATCCTGAAAAGTGCCAAAGGGGTGTAAGTATAGCATATCAGGAGCATTCAGCAACTTGCCATAGCCAACAATCTGGCCTCTAGACACATTTATGAGGAGAGCGGTTAAATTGGCTACTAACAGCTAGACAGGATCTTTGTGAGAGACATCTAATATCCTGGGACAGAGGTAGGGTTTGTTGCAACCTAGCAAGGGAGGAGAGTACAGCTCTAAGAATGTATTTTCAGGCAACTTTTATGATATCTGAGAGTCCAGGATGGCTTGAGAGCCAGGAGGAATGGTCACAGAAGAAGTGGCAAGGAGGGAAATCCCTTCTGACGCAGGGCAGGCCATTGGAGGACACTTCATGTTGGACAAGTGGGTATGGTACTTCAGAGTGAAGACACCAGTAGGGTACTCTAAGGCACACATCTTGAGGCACTTTCCAGGAACTTTGACAGGCTCCTCAAAGATTAAAGGGACTTCATACCCTAAAATAGAGAGATGGCTGTCTTTCAAGTTGATTATCCCATTGTAATTCCTAAGGAATTGGGTACCAACTATAAGATTGTAACTCTCATTCTCCAAGACCACAGCAGGTGTGGCTAAGAGTGGCTTTCTAAACTGCATAGGGAGAGCAGAGTATGCCCCTATAGCGCAATTCATGGATAGCCCAGCTGTACCATACAGCTGGTGATAGTTAAGGTTGGGGGCAAGTTTAAGCTTCTTGACAAGCTTTGAGGAGACAACATTAACAGGAGATCCTGTATCCAAAACAGCCTTAATCTTAGTTTTTTGATGGATATCTCTACACAAGTAGTGGTACAACCAAAGGGCAGGATGACGGCCAGAATATCTTGGGCTTCAGCTAGCTCTTTGTCCCACTTCTCAATCATGCATCTCAAGCCTGGAAACTCCTTGTAGACAGTCTGGAGAGAGATTAAGACTGCAGCATCCTTGAAAACAGTGTCAGCTACTTCAGCTGCTTCTTCAGAGGATTCTACAAATACAGGAGATCTCTTGGCTTGAGTGAGGTAAGAGCAAGAGACAATCTCTTTGTCTTCAGGTAGAGGCTTGGCAGTTAATGTAGCTTTCCCAGAGCGTAGTTTATAGGGGGCTTCAATGGTTTTGGGACAGCTAAGACTGAATATCTATAGGCTTTGGGATCATCAATATCTGAGTTGTTCATATCAGAGTTGTCAGAGACATTATGAAACAATAGCAGAATGGGAGGCGCTTCAGTGTTGGCAGGCTCTGAGTCTGCTATAGACAGGGGGATTGGAGGAGACTAGGAAGAATTGTCAACCAAGAGTGTCTCTGCCTCTAGGTTGACTTTTCTTTTCCTACCTTCTCCTTGGGATTGGCACCTTCAACTCAAGGATTGGTACAGACTTATTAGTGGTGACCTATCTGGCCGCATTTATGGAAACCTTGTTGTCTAGGAGGCTTCTGAGAGTTCATGGCGAGGATGCAGGGACCACAGGAAGAAAAACCAGAGTTAGAGGCGTCACAATTCTCCTGCACAACTTCCCCAGAATGATTAAGGTGAATATCCTGCAACAGAGTCTTTATGCTCTTCATAAAGGAAAGCATGGCTTTGTGAGCCTTAAAATGAAGACACAGGATCTGATTAACTTTGAGAGCTTGACCATAAGCCATGTATGATTCATGGGCTGACAACTGTCTACTTGTTATCAACTGCAGTCCTTCCAAGTAGAATCTGTCTGCAAATTCAGCCAGCATCTCTTTAGGCTTGAAGGCAATGTGCATAAAAGCATTTTTTTCACTTCCAAACTAAGTTCACCACCAAACTTGTCAATCAATAGCTGTTTAATCTCTTCCCAAGTCTCAATTGTGGGCAACTCTGGCACCACCACTTCTTGGCAAGTTGGGTGCAAGCAGGTTAGAATGAGTTCTTTCTTGACCTCTCAGAGGCCTGTCTCATAGCTGTTTTGTAGATGGTAAGAAGGCTGCAATGGTGGATGTTTTGGGGTCAAATACTTGCTTAAAGGTAGGTTTGAAGTGTGCTTTGGGGGTAGGGCCGCCATTGTTGCTATTGAGGACATTGATACAGGGGGATAATTCAGCCTCAAATTCCGTAGGGGGCTGTCTTGCCCACAGCTGGCAAACGCTCTCCTTGAGCGTAGTCAAAGTCTCAGAGGTGCAAGCACCCACATTGTTGGCCTAGTTGACCTGTTGTTTGGTAGTATCTAAAATCTGACCCTGTGTGGTTACCACAGTAAAGAGCTCAGCTAACTGGGAGGTCAGGGAAGGTCACACTGAGAGGCAGGGGGCAAGCCTGTTGTTTACAGAATCAATTAACTCACTCATTTCCTGAACGTCACTGTCAATACTAGAGTGATCCTGCTTCAGGTGATCCACCTTATTGGCTAGAGCAATTAACTCTCTAGCACATTAGATGTGGGGATTCCTTGGCAGTCCAGGGCAGCAGCCATCTTCTTCAACAACCTCAAATGGCCTAGCGGCAAATGCTACAATCTCACACAGAGCAACAACCTCCTGCTGCAGCTCAGCAACTTGGGAAGTTAACGCAAGCACCTGAGGGTCTGGTTGTGGTAGGTCTGCTGGACATCCTTGGCTGCAAGTGGATGCATGTAGTTCACAAATGGCTTCCCATAGTTTCTGCTCTCTGCCTATCAAATCATCAGATGGGGAAGAAGGAGGAACATTGGTCTTGGGTGTAGACAACTCATTCACTTGAGCTTAAAGTTTGGCTATTGCGGCAGCTGTGGTAGTCCTTTCCTGATCAAACTCTTCATTGAGGTCATGTAGACCCCTAGCGGCGTGATCTGCTACTTGTTGCAGTTGATCAAAGGAATAGATACTAAACGCATTGAGTTGTTACACAAGATATTCAAAATTGGTGAGGTAGGCATTTAAGGTAGAATCTTCATGGGTTATCCAGGGCTTTTCTAACTGGTGAAGCTCATGTAGACGGTCCCTGAAATATTTGGGAATAGACTGGCGCATTCTTTCAATGGAATTAACCAAGCAGGCTTGGGAAGTAATAGAGTTGCACTGATTATTAGACACCAAGGAAAAAAGGCAGTTGATTCATTGTTGGTATGCAGTAAACTGATCCCAGTGTTTATCACGGTAGATTCCATAATGCCGGGTATTGTCTGTCCAGGTAAGAAGGCTCGGAAGGCCGGGAAACCTGTATTGAAATTGACCAAGTTAACGGATTTAAACCAAATGGTTGATTGAAAATGGGTCACAGCTGCTCCAGTCTGCCAGCTGAAACCAGCTCCCCCTTGAAAACTGATGTTGATAAATCAACGTAATTTGGGGGTCACCTAATATGAGCTTGTTAATCAGTATGGTTGTCAGAGACTAGTCACGCAAGGGTTCTTTGCAACCTGGACCAGATACTTACTTGGTAACGTGAAATAAATAGGAGGTCAAGACTCAGGTGGTATTGCTTAGTCAATTTTTCTGATATATATTGAATAGTTTTCCCTGTTTCAACTCTAAGAGTTGAGTCCTCCTAAATTTACTCAATAAAAATCAATTATCCCAAGTTCTAAATTTTAAATTTTAAAAATGCATCCTGTGATCAGGTTGTTACGGTATATCCCGTACAATCTGATTCTGAATCAAATCATTTCAGGGAGATGGGGCCCAGAATCTGGAACTTTGTCGTTGGCGCCTCCAAATGTCAATTTCATGCCAGCCAATTTTGTAGCTCCTCCCCCATTCTTGAAACTGAAAATTGTGTCCCTTCTCAATGCCCAGAATTCTACGCTGAAGATACATTGATGCTTACCCAGGTCATTTATATTGGTTTACTCTGGTTAGTACTACTGGTTCTACTTAATCCTGGAGTTACAATTAGAAATTTCACAAAAAAATATCTGAAGCCGTGTTGGTGGTTAATAATCAATTCTATGTGGATTTGGGTGGTAATTCCCCATCATTTAGAAACGGCTTCATATTATCCAGTGATTTCTGTCACAGTGGTTGGTGACAGCTGCCTGTAGGAACAAAATCTTCTGAACGTGTAGTCCTAGCACCATTTGATGGTAAACTAGGGCAGGTAATACAAAGGAAGAAAATAGGTGTTCAGCAGAGCCAGCTGCAGCAAGGAGATGCTGTGGAAATTGCAGAGCCACAATCAATTTCTTAGTATTCCGCTCAACTGAACTGTAATTGGAGGTGCAAGATGGCCCGTCACAAGCTATCCCAAGGGCTATTTCCATGACTTGTTCTAAATCAGGGGTATCCAAGGGGTAGGCCACTAGGTGGGGACCATTCCCAAGGTTTAGCACAGTAGAGACAATAGGTGGGTCTGTGATATCTTCCTCAATAGGAGAACTGGTGATTTCAGGTGAAGTTGGCTCTTGTATGGGAGGAGGCAAAGGACCTGAAAACATAGTTTCAAAAGGGATAACCAAGAGGCTTACAGCCCCTGTAGTGAGCACCATTTTTGTTGTGTTCTGAGGCGCAGCACAGACTTACAACAGGGAATCCTAACCTTAGGATTGGATTTGTATTAAGTCCTGGTAAGTTGCAGGGAAGGCTATTGGTTTACCTTGTGGCCCTGATTGAATCATTTCTACTAGACGTGGCTAGAGAGGCGCTAAAGTACTGGGAGACACAAAGACAAAAATGAAAATTGAACTTAATTTTATTGGTAAATAAAAAATGGAACATATAGTGGTTTACAATACCACAAAACAATACCAGGACAGTAGGATCACTTTCCACAAGCACAAGTGGGGCAAGTAAGTTACACAGAATCATGAAACTCAACAATTTAGTTTCCCAGTTTGGAAACAGACCCATTTCAAAGGGCAAAAGCAAAAGAGAGAAATTTGTCTTTGAAAAACCACACAAAGGCAAAATCAAAACAGTGTGAATAGCAGCATTTACAACAAAGTCATCACAGATAGATACCCCCAAGGAATGTATCTTTTTTGGAAGAGATTCTTGGCCAAATACAAGGAGTATTGAAGCCTGAGATCCTTCTTCCCATAGGCACAATACAGAGGTAGGTTCAAACTGGTATGGTAGCCTTGCTTCATGGGAATCTTGGCACACCCAAGGATCAAGATTTCTGAGCCCCTCTCTGCACCATCACCCCTGAAGCCCTAGATATACTCCTTCCATGAAGATACACACCTCAAAGAAATTTCTACTGTTAAGCATGCCATATGGACATGATCAACCTAAAAATTTAATAAAAAAACTTGGAAGATCCTGTGCAGAGTGTACAGGACTGCAGATAGGAGCAACTGCATCAACCTTATTTGCGCAAGATGTGGAGCAGAGGACAACCTCATCTACAGATTATTATTTTGTCCCACCAGCATCAGGATATGGAGGACCATATACTCCCTCCTCTACCCCCTCCAGTAAGTACATTGACCCCCTCCATAATGATGAAGTATACTGGCTTCTATGTGGTCCCCCATCCAAGGTCCCTGTTTCTTACAAGGGGGAAATCTTCCATGTAGTGCTGTGGTCCATTCATTCCTCATTAATCCACTAATTTGAAGAAGCATCTACCCCCAACCAGATTTACCAGTCCTTGATTGCCCAGAAATTCTCCTGGATTATAACTTAGACATTATTTGATAAGTCCAGGGACAAAAAAGTGCAAAGCCATAGCTTTAAATTGAGCAACTATACAGGCCTTGTAGTAATTGTCACTGAATTCTCAGTTACTGTTGCAACATCTTTGATTACTCCCTCTTGAGGAAGTAATTCTCCAAGTGACTCTCTGAATGATTCTCTGACTAACCATTAAGCCAGTGGCACTCTTATCATTTGCCCATCTATTACAGGGATCAAACATTTTGAGTCCTAAGGGGAACACTACTTGGACAAGCCCCATGACTTAATAGGATCAATCACTTGGATAAGCCCCATGACTAACATGATGTACATGGACAGTATGTGGCTTTCCATGATACTATATAATTCCCTAAATTCATATCAAATAAAGTATCATTCTCTTCTTAATTTCCTCCTTTATCTCATTTATTATACTTCCCAGAAGTATATACTCAAAAGTGGTAGCACAGGTAGGTTATCCAAACTTATGCAACTCAAATGAAAAATTCCTCCAAATACAAGAACCCAGAAGATGTCACCTCCCACTGTCTGGAGACAATATGAAGAAGGTCGGGATGTCCTCACAGGATTCACTGTCTTCAACAATATCCCTGTACCAACCAAACAGTACAATTTTCTCAGTACTCAAGGAGTCCTGAATCCACCTCCAGTTCCTGACATAATCAAAATACCCAACATTGTATTTCAATGCCTACGCTCAGGAGAAATTGGAATGTTCTCAGGACTATGTTAAGAACATGCCAGCCTCTGGATTCAAAGCACTCAAAACACATTTACATAAGTAGGCTACTGTGACAAAAATTGTCAGATAGTAAGAAGCAGTTTCCAGGTGGTGAGGAATCACCACCCAAATCCACATAGAGTTGATGATTAACCACCAACAAAGCTTCAGATACTGTCTTGTTAATTTCCAAAAGATACACTTGGATTAAGTGAAATGATTAACCCTAACCAAAGGAGCCCAAGGTAAATCACCTGAGAAGAATCAATTAGTCTTTGGCATAGAATTCAGGACATTGAGATGTTACAAATGTCTCAGCTTCTGATACAGTGGGGCAAACTCCTAAATTTGCAGGCATTGGATTAACATTGGGCAGAGGCAACAATAAAGTGTCAACAGCAGGGGCCCATCTTCCTGTAATGATTCTGCTAAGAATTAAATTTTAGGGAATGTAGCGCAGCAGGCCAACTACAGGATGCACTTCAAAATAAAGTTAGACCAGAGGATAATTGCTTTTTATTGAGTAAAATTTTGGGAGGACTCAACTCTTAAGAGTTGAAACAGTGAAAATTATTCAATATATATCAAAATTTGACTAAGCAATACCACTTGGATCCTTGGCTCATATTCCTTCTGCATTGTCAAGTGAATACCTAGTCCAGTTTGCAAAGAATCCTTATGTGATCAACTTCTGATGGCCGTGCTGATTAATAAGATCATATCTGGTGACTCTCATATTACGTTAATTTATTAACGTCAGCTTGCAAGGGGGAATCAAATACTGGCAGACCAGAGCAGCTTTAAACCATTTTTGATCAACTATTTAATTTAAATCCATCAAATCAGTTAATTTTGTTAACAGCTTTCTAGATTTTTGAGCTTTCTTACTTGGGCAGATAATTCCTGGCATTATGGAATCTACTATGACATTACACTCTGCTTTAGCCCAGGGTACAATACCACCTTCAGGGAGATGGGACAAGGAGAAGTTCTTATGGGCAGGGGGAGCTTCATTGCTACAAGATTAAGCTTGGGATGACCAATGGCTGTTGGGTTACAAATGTAGTACTCTTGGATGAGCTCTGAGAAATTGGAACAATCATAGTGTGGGACCCAAGAGTTTTTGGAATTAGGATAGCCTTTCTGTGGTAATCTACATGGGAGAAGTTTTGAAGGTGAGGGTTGATTTGGCTTCAAATAAAGACGCAATGCTGAGAATTGATAGTGTGCTGTGGTTTTAAGACAGGTATAGACCTAGTAGGGAGGATTTGCTACTAGGGAAGGTAAGACCTTCCTAGTAGGTAACAAAGGACTACTAGAGGCAAGTGTTGAACCAGCCTAGCAGAGACTGTTGTCTTCTAGGAGCTGGTTAGTTGTTCTCACTCAGCAGGGATTGTTGGCTGCTTGGGATGAGAAAGGTGATAACTCAGCAGGGACTGTTGGCTGCTAGGGGTGGGGAGTGAATGATCCTGGAAGTTAACGCAGACTTTCAGGGAAGGGGGTGGAGCTAAGATAGCTCTACTTGCCCTTGTGCGCTTACAGGAGGTCTGTGAGCAAGCACTCTACCTAACAGACTGGTAGGATGTCCTTGTCTATGTCTCCATTGGAGCTTTGGGGAGGTCCCAGAGTGATCATTCAAGGGCATAGATATGCTCAGAGGTTTCACCAGGGTGGTTGCTTGGGGAATCAGCTGCAGAACTTGGTGTGATCAGGCCTCTGAGAAGTAAAGCTGCTTACTTTTCAAAAGAAAGCTCAGGATTAATCACCTGGGTGAGTAAAGACAACTGAAAAGACATGAGGATTGTCTGTGGTTGAATGGCCCAGGTGGAGGATACTTGTAAGGAGCCTAGCCAAATGCCAGTGACAGGATAGACTCATGCCTGGGTCTACAGGTTCTGGTATTGGGGGCTGATCATAGGACCAAGGTGGTTTAGGCTCTACAGTGAAGACTAGTAAGAGGGACTGTATGATCACAGTGAATATTAGTTGAGGGACTGGGAGACCGTTGTGAGGATTGGAACCAAGGCAGTTCATTGTGAGGATTGGAACCAAAGCAGTTCATTGTGATGACTGGAACCAAGGTGGTTCATTATGAGGATTGAAACCAAGATGGTTCATTGTGAGAATTGGAACCTAGGTGGTTTATGGTGTGAACTGTGTGTTGACTGGACTGAGTGTTGACTGAAAGAACTGGTTGATTGCTGACCAGAAGGACTGGTCTGAGCTGATGGTTGACTGAAATGGACTGTTTGGTGACTTAAATGGACTGATTGCTGGCTAGGCTGAAGGACCAGAAAATCATGATGCAGGACTAGCTATTTAACTGGAAGATGGCTTAAAAGGACTAGCTGAAATGAATACAGGAGCTAGAATGCTGGTTTTGGTTTCTTATGAAAGGAAATATTAAGGAAGAAGCAGTTAAATAATTATTTAATGCTGCCAAAAATATGATATAAAGAAATATTTAATTATCATATGATTAGGAAGAAAGAGGAAATGAAATAACTTACAGGAATTAAACTATATTTTATTAAGAGCTGATTAAATTAAGAAAGAGCTAGAGAGAGGCCAGAAACAGAACAGAGAAACTGTGAAAGCAAATAATGGAATTTTGCCAAGAATAACTAGGAGAGGCAAAAGGAGAGCAACAGGCAAGTTTGAAGTTAGGAAATGCTGAAGAAATTGCGGGGAAACTTGGAGAAACGTTGAAGAATCAAGGGTTCAAAAATCTCTTAAGTGAAACATAGGCAAAAGCGCTCAAGTTTTGCTGGAGAAACGTTACAGGAATCATGGCAAACCCGTTTGAAACGTGAAGCAGTTGTTTATCCAGAGTAAGACAGCAACAGGCTCAAACCATGGTCAAAAGCAAGTCATTTGGGAAAACTTTTTGTCAAATCTGTTGAATCCAATTGTTTGATTGGCTGAAGGTTGAAGCCTGTTTGATCAGTGTTCTGAGGGCTTTAAATAAAGAGTTAAAGCCTAAAAAATGAGTAGCAGAAGCAGAAAATTTGGGGCTTTTATTGGCTGAAGTAATTTATGAAGTTGAATATATTGTAGATAAAGAAAACCTGGATAGTTTAAGCTTTGGAAGACAAGAGTTCTGAGAAGGAATTTGGAATTGAAAAAGGAGCTATAAAAGGGGATGCTATCTGAGGCTTTTCAGGGACTGACACAAGTGGATTCCAAAGGCCACAAGGACTACAGAGGACTGAAAAGCATAAAAAAAGGTGCAGGTGTCCAAGATACTGGTGCAGAAGCCCAAGATAACACAGCTGGAGTTGGAGATAAAGGAGCTGGAGCTGGATCTGGAGCAAAGTGAAAGAGCCCAAGACTCAAGTGCAGGAGTCCAAGACCAAAGTGAAGGAGCCCAAGACCAAGTACAAGGAGCCCAAGATATTTTTGGAGGACTCCAAGATATTGGATAATTGTTATTGTTTCCCAGACTGCCAGGCATTATATCAGAAGGTCTCTAAGGGGATCTTCCTTCTGACTATGAATAAAAGCTTATTACAACCCCTGCCCAAAGTTCCAAGTAGTACAGATAGCCATCATGAGTGAATTGCCCCACATATTTTACCCTAGCCAAGGAGAGGAAGATACCTATTGTCAAAGTTGTAGAAGGTTTGCCACTAGTGAAACTTCCCATGAGGAGTGGGAGAGGTTGACTAAGCACCTTGGAATTACAGATAGGGGACAGGAGTTCATTTGAAAGGAGTTTAATAGGTTGCTGAAAACTGGTACAGACCTACAGAAGGTTTGGCCCCAGCTGAAGTACAAGTTTACAGTGAGGATGCCTTCCTAGTAATAGGAAAAGTATTGGAAGAGTTTGCATTGATGCAGGCTCAGTATAATCTTCTAGCTAGCCAACACCCCCTACTAGTAAACAACAACTACTCCAAGACAGTCCCTGGATATGACCCAGGACACACTTTGGGGACTGGTGATCATGAACAGCACACTTTCCAAGACACTAAATACTCAAGTCAGTGGTAATTCTTCCTGGAAGCCAAAACACAATTTAACTCATACTCAGGCTCACCTTCCACAAGAATGGGTTGAGAAGAAGGCACCTCAGCACCCTTAAAGGGGGTGAGTAAACATTCATGAAAGGTATGGAAAATCTTGAAAGATGGGGGTAAATATAACTAATATGTGGAAGGACCAGCTTGATGCTCCACTTTGAAAGGACCAACTTTCTTAGGACCTAACTTGCAACATGGGACCTTCAACTTCATATTAAAAGCATCAATCATTACTAGATCACCTGGCCTGTAGGTAGGACCTTCCTGGCGCTTGCAATTTTCATATTCCTTATAAGTTGTCACAGCAGTGGCAAGAGTAACCTGAATCTCCTGATGAACCTGCTTCAATGCAGCGGCTTGATCTGTTGCAGCCTCCATGTTGCTGACCAATTGAGGACCCATATTGGATGAAGGATTGTAGCCAACATTGGCATAAAATGGTGATACCTGAGTCAACGTGTGTGGGGCGTTATTATATGTAAATTTTGCCATGGGCAGATTTGCACACCAATCATATTGTTGCGCATTTGTGTAGCAACGTAGGTAGACCTCCAAACTTTGGTTTACCATCTCTGTTTGTACATTGGACTGGAGGTGAAATATGGTAGAGCAGGACAACTTGATACCAAGAATCCCAGTAAAAGCTTCCTAGCACTGTGCAATAAATTGGGGCCCACAATCACTCACTATCTCCATTGGGATACCATGCAGGGAGAATATTCTGTTTAAAAACAACTGCGCTGTTTCCACCAATGTAATTGTATTTGAGCAGGGAACAAAGTAGTTCATCTTTGTAAACCAATCTACAGCTACCATGATTACATTAAACCTATTGGAATCTGGGAGCTCACCAATAAAATCTACCAACACTAACGTCCATGGCCCTGCAGCAGGCTGCAGTGGAACCAGCAATCCAGTAGTCTTATTTCTGCTAGCTTTAGACCAAACACACACCAAGCAATATCAAACATATGCTGCAACCTGCACTGTCAAACCCTTCCAAGAAAACTGCTGGTGGATTAACTCAACAGTTTAATTCTTTCTGGGATGGCCTGTTGTAGGACAAGTGTGATATGACTCCATATTTTTGTCCCAAATAGTTCCTTCCAGTACTCATAGATAGCCTTGATGATAAATAATGGGTCTTATCTTATGGTAATCCTGCAGCTGACCTACCAGATGTGCACATGCTAGTTCCAATAATCTAGCATAACCCTTGAACAGGGGCTGCAAAAACTTAACTTTAGAATATAAGTCCAAGTCTTCACCCTCAGTTAAGGACATGGTGGCAAGCGTAGCGGGCAGATTCAATACAAAGGGAACCACAGCTTCATCCAGAATCAGAGTATGTGTGTTAAACTCAGCACCCAAAATTGTATCAGAGAGGTGAAAAAAATTCCTACTCAGTGCATCTGTCAGGTGGTTGTCAATACATTTGATGAACTCATAGCAAACCTTGTATTTTTTCAAGTCACCATGCCATCTGGATTGACAACCCATCAAAACCCTGGGTTGACAATAGTACAGGAGAACCTTTTGGTCAGTTCTTACAATAAAGGAGTGGCGCACCAACATGAGATGATGATGCCAATGCTTTAGAGACTCCACAACCACCAACAATTCCTTGTTGTAGATCATGTAATTGCATTCACGGGCATCCATCTTACAAGAGAAGTACCCCACTGGTCTTTCCACACTGTCACTGGCAGTTTGTAGCAACACTCCAGCCACCGCATATTTAGACGTGTCTGCAGATACCACAAATAGAAGCTCAGGATTCATGTGTTGCAGAACTGGAGAGGATGACAGAAGAGCCTTGACTGCTAAGAATACTTCTGCACACTAAGGCGTCCAGACTAGAGTTGTCTTCCCACTGGTCAAATACAAAGGAGCCGCCACCTCTGATAATTGAGGTGTGAACTTCTTCAAGAAAGTACAGGTACCCAGGAAGCTATTAAGTTGGGATACTGTCACCAGAGTAGCATACTCACAAACTGCTGCTTCCTTATTGGGGCAATGGTGTGACCATCTTTAAAAATAACATTACCCAGAAAGGTAAATTTACGTTTAAAGAATTCACACTTACTTTGCTTGATGATCAAATTGGCTTGAAAGATATGTTCCGCAACTGCTAATAGATGAGCTTTGTGAGACTCCTCATCTGGAGAAAACATCAAAATTTCCTTATACACAATGGCACACACACCCAGGAGATCTCCCAAGACCAAATCAATCAACTGCTGGAAACAAGAAGGAGCATTTTTCAAACAAAAAGGCATAATATTGAACTGGAAGATACCTTTCTTAGTTCTGAATGATGTCAACCACTTTGTTCCCTCTGAAATCCTTATATGGTTGAACACATTCAAGAGATCAACTTTTGAGAATACCTTTGCCTTTTTGATGCAAAAAGAGATTTATGCTTCAAGAGGCAAAGGATAGGGATCTGGGATAGTAATGTTGTTTAAATTTTCATAGTCCACACAAGGTCATAAAACCCCTCTTATTTTTGGACAAACAACAAAGGAGGCCATATTTATTATGCCTTTTTGAAGATGTTTCCTTTTGCAAGCATGTCCCAAGTCCACTCCTCTAAGCATATGTCCTCTTTTAAAGTCAAAGGGTAGATAGGGAGCGTAATACAAATAAGGTCTACACTAACCTTGAAGTCAAAAATGAACTAGGTGCGCTTGGGAAGGATCTTGTCCCTAGAGGCATCAAAAGCCATGGACCAGGGTTGGAGGCATGATGGCAAGTCCAAACTCACAGTGTTGGAACCAGGATAGACTGTATGGACTGAGAAGACTGTTCTAGCTCCAACATGCTCAGCAAAGGGATACAAACTGCAATACCCCCAAGAATGATTGACTTGCAGCTCATTTTCTGTCAAGAGAGTAGATATGGTATGGTTCCTCCACCACCCCACCCCCTAGAATAATAGGGTACATAAGGGTAGTACAGATGGAAATTTGTGCGGCAAAGAATTATGTAAATTCACTGCCACCCCTGGCATTGGACCGTAAAATCTTCCCCCGCCAAACCAAGAAAGGTCCAAAAACCCCAGCCAAACCTCTTAATTCTTTAGAGTATTTGGCGCACACAGTTGACAAGAGGTTTGTGTTGGCCTACCCTGCGGATTTGTTGTCTTTGGCTGACCCCTCCTGGGAAGAAACACTGGTTAATTTAGACTTCCTATTGGCTTGGTGTTGCCCACATTTAAAAATTATTAGAACCAACCAATTGAATGTTGCCACATTGACAACCAACAACTCAAGTGAACTTCAAATACATAGGTCCTCTTCTAGCCAATCAAATGGGCCCATGGAAATTGGGTTGAGACATTCCAGTCCCCCTGGTTCTGTCCCACAAAAATTCTCCTCCGGCCAATCAGATTCAGTTCCACAAATCATGTGATTGTTCCCCTCCTTTTAACACAGCAAGGGGACCTCCAGTCCCCTGCTTGTCTATTTTCAATTAGATTAAAGGTTTGGTTTCAGTTAAAAACTTTAAAGTCTATAGTGGTTGAGTCCCCAGTTTGGAGTCTCCTTATTCCTAAATTTAAAAGTGTTAGTAGTGTTTATTAAGCTTACCTTGTGGCAGCCCGGTTCAAACCTGTCTCCTCCTCTGGCTCTCTCTAGAGAAGCTTGAGCGTATAGTTTCTTTGTTTTTGCTTTTGTTTATGAAAAACATGACTTGAACTTAAGTTTTTCATTTAAAATTCAATATAATCTCTATTATAACTTTGAGTTTTCAGTTGAATTTCCTGTTTCAAACCTGCTTTTTGATTTTGCCCTTGCCCCAGGCACCCGCAACCCCGCCCAAGGCCCCCAGACCCGTTCTGCTGTTGCCTTTAACTACCAGCTTGTGGTTACTCCTACTGTGGTTTATTTTAATAATTTTTATCCCAAAAATCATATCATTCTATTCTAAAATCTAAGGAGAACGCAACCATGATACTGCCAGTTATTAAATTTGTTGTTTTTTCTTTGGGATTCTTTTTGCTCCTCCTGTGGTTGACTTTCCCAGACCTGTGGTCAAGAATCTCTTCTTCTGCGCGCCTCATGAGTGAAGATCCTCCCAGCCTCTTGAGTCTTCCCAGCAACCTCTTTTATTCTGGAGAGGCTGTGGTGAAGAGCTTGACGTGTGATGACCTGGATTTGGGTAACGTTGACTATGCCCCTCTTGCTCCTGCAGGTGAAGAGGCGTCAATGCCCCCTTCCCCAACCTGGAGGAGAGTAGCTTGGCGCCTTTACGTGCTCCCGTGATGTCTCCTCCCACCCCTACCTGTATGCCCTGGTTGCTCATAGGCTTGGCGCTGATGGCACTGAATGCATATTTGCCTCAGATGTCCTCTGTGTCCTCCCTGTGGCACCCCCTTTGAGCAGCCATCCCAGTTCTCCACTAGGCGGCATCCTGGTGGTTTGTTTTGCCCGGATGGGAGCCAAACTTAGTTAGTTTAGCCCCCCTCTCTCACAGATTGACCAGCAACCACAAAGGTAACAGGTTTCTTAAGCTGAAACAAGGGGATTGTTTGACATTTTGCACCTCTGACCATCATTCCTGGATGGTACTTCAGCTGCAACAGGTCTGTGGTCTCTACACTCATGAAATTCTCAGAAGTTCCAGTGTCCAACATAATTGCAGGCCTGAAGATAGTTTGACTATCATCTATGCTACCATAAAGCAAGAAGTAACCAGAAGTAGATTTATTTGTGGAAAATGTAGCAACCTCAGCGGGATCCTGTTTCTCCTCAGTAGCACAAACTGCAGCTAAAGAGACAGGATGCTCTTGAAAATATTGTTCAATCATTGCTTGGACGGCTTCAGGAAGAACAAGACAATCACAATCAATGGGAACAAGAGGCAACTCATTGGATTCCACAACCAACAACTTCACAGGAAGTACATGCTGAAGCATAGCCAACAAGCTATTGGGGAGCACCAGAACCAGCTCTTCTTCCATATCAGCTGGTTTGTTCAATATTGTTAGCTGGAGCTGCAAAGACACATGGGGGGATGCTTTCTACTTTGGCTGGATGAGGCTACTGCAGGTTGTGAACCAGAAAACCAAGATTGTGTGGCAGGTTTGGCTTCAATTTCCAGTGTATATTGATTGAAAGAAGACAGATTTGAGACCAGAGAAAGGATTTTGTTTACCAGGGCCTCAGTTGTGATTAACAGGGAATCCCAAACTGCCAAGTCCTGGGCAGTTTGGTCAACTGCTAACCACAACACTGAGAGTTTATTGACCTTGGGAACATCAATTGTGAAATAGTAGGCAAGAAATTGATGAAGGAATATTGGTAGTGGACTGGTACCCTGATGGGAGGCTTACAATTTACAATATACTTTAAGCTCTTCAAGAGAAACAAATGTAGTATTTAACAGAGGGTACAAAGATGCACTTTCAGTTAAAACATGTGGATTGCGCTCCACTGCGGAAAATAACCATTTGCACACATCCACCAAAACCTTTGTCATCACATGGTAAACTTGGGACTTGGGACTTGTGACTGAGGGTGGAGCCATAATAAGATGATAGAGCCAAAACAACTTCATGAAAAAAAAAATTGGTGGGTAGAGCAGGATAATAATACAGACGCCAAAATAACATGACACAGCAGAACCAGGAAACAGATGAAGCAGACTCAACCACTGTAACCAAAGAAGGAAACCACAAATTAAAAAATAGTCCAAACTAAAAGATTAAAAAGGAGCTAATGCAGATGAACATGATAAATGTGGATATTTCAATAGAACAGAAAAGAGAAACATGATTTTGTGACAAACTGCTTCCAAAAACTCAGACGTAGAAGAGTTAAGTAATGTGACAGAAATTGTTGGATAGTAAGAAGCAGTTTCCAGGTGATGAGGAATCACCACCCAAATCCACATAGAGTTGATGATTAACCACCAACAAAGCTTCAGATACTGTCTTGTGAAATTTCCAAAAAAAATACACTTGGGTTAAGTAAAATGATTAACCCTAACCAACAGAGCCCAAGGTAAATCACCTGAGAGAGAATCAATGAGTCTTTGGCGTAGAATTCAGGACATTGAGATGTTACAAATGTCTCAGCTTCTGATACAGTGGGGTAAACTCCTAAATTTGCAGGCATTGGATTAACTTTGGGTGGAGGCAACAACAAAGTGCCAACAGCAGGGCCCCATCTTCCCACAATAATTCTGCTAAGAATTAAATTGTAGGGAATGTAGCGCAGCAGGCCAACTACAGGATGCATTTCAAAATAAAGTTAGATCAGAGGATAATTGCTTTTTATTGAGTAAAATTTTGGGAGGACTCAACTCTTAGGAGTTGAAACAGTGAAAATTATTCAATATATATCAAAATTTGACTAAGCAATACCACCTGGATCCTTGGCTCCTATTCCTTCTACATTGTCAAGTGAATACCTAATCCAGTTTGCAAAGAATCCTTGTGACCAACTTCTTATGTCTGTGCTGATTAATAAGATCATATATGGTGACTTTCATATTACGTCAATTTATCAGCATCAGTTTGCAAGGGGGAATTGAATTCCAGTGGCAGACCAGAGAAGCTGTAACTCATTTTTGATCAGCTGTTTGATTTAAATCCATCAAATCAGTTAATTTTGTTAGCAGCTTTCCAGCTTTTTGAGCTTTCTTACTTGGGCAAATAATTCCTGGCATTATGGAATCTACTGTTACATTACCCTCTGCAAACTCTGGGCAAGTGAAATTGCTTTACACATTACTGGGGCTGCCTCACACTTTGCAAGCAAATGGTTTGATCAACACCCTAGTCACAACAAGGACTGGGACATGTTTAAGAACGCCTTCCTGGAGAAATTTTCCATAAAAGACTCTGATGTTATGATCATGACAGAACTCAGAATCTTCAAAATGACAGGAACTATCAAGGATTACATGGCAGCCTATGAAGACATACATTACTGAGCCCCTGGAACCATTAACTTCAATGAGGCTGGACCACAACTTGACTTCTACAATAGCCTCCCCACACACATCAGACGCCAGTTTGATATGAGCTGCTGCAAGAGCCTCTAATATGTATTCTTGGAAAGAAAACATGCTGCACAGAAATCTGACAACCTACACACAAAAAACAAACAAACAAAAAGAAAGTCCTACAGCAAAGAAGAATCCTCAACCTAACAAGCATAACAACCAAGCCAATAACTCCCAATCCCAAGGCGGAAATCATACCACCCAAGTAAATCAAATGAGCACTGATAACACCACCCGGGAGGGAAAAGCTCAGGGGAGTGCTTAGGCAAGATGCCCTCCCCCACTTTTCAAGACTTGTACAGGGACCAATATATGGACTTAATTAACATGATCCAAGTACCCTCCAGCAATCCTATACTGTTTGCCACCCAAACTGGAAATAAATTCCCCACTTATCATTTTGGCTTTTGCAGATATCAGGGCACAGCATTATTTGACACTGGAGAAGACCAATTCCTTGTTGACAAAAGATTTTCCAGCCTCATTAAACTACCCAAGGTTCAAAGTAATCTGAAGAGAGTTACCATGGCAGATAACAGGAGCACACCAGTCACCAGGGAAGCAAAATCTTTCCATGCCCAAATAGGAGACGTACAGACTATTCTTAGTAGTCCAATCATACCAATTCCCAAGTACAATGTTGCACTTGTCCTGGACTGGATGAGAAATACTAAACCTCATATCAACTGGGATAGCGCTACCCCTACCACACAACAAGGCAAGGTACGCCCCCATGTATACCCAACTCTTCTTGATACACTCATGAAGGACCATGTATTTGTGAAAATTATGGAAACAGAAGAGAAAATGATCAAAGAAAAATCAATTGGAACACCTGCATGTATAAAATTATTTTATTTAAAAGTACAGAAGCCATACATGAGAGAAACCCAATCAAATCACAGCTAGTCATTGAATTCCCTTGTTTTTCAAGAAACTCTACCAGGTTGCCGCCTAATTGGGGCATACAACACAAAATCAATCTCAAGGGAGGCGTCCCCAAAGAACGCCACACTTACCAATTAACACCACAAGAAGACAACACCCTAAAAGCCTATCTTGACAAAGCACTTGAAAAGGGTCTTATAAGACCTTCTAAATTGTCTTTTGGTGCCACCATCTTTTTTGTTGCAAAGAAAGATGAAGGACTCTGCCTGCTCACAGAATACAGGGCGCTCAACAAAGTCATAATTAAGCACAGGTATCCCCTGCCCCTGATTGATGACCTTATTGATGCCCTGGGGAGGCCCCCCAATTTTTCACAAAAATTGACTTGACAGTGGGTTATCACCAAATCTGTGTTAAGCCAGAGAACATACCTAAAACAGCATTCAGAACTAATTATGGCTTGCTTGAATGTGTTGTCCACAATTTCGGAATGACAAATGCCCCAAGCACCTTTGTAACCTTTATGAATTAAGTCTTCAGGGAACACATTGGGAAAAGGGCTATTATCTACCTTGACAACATAATCATATATATCCTGACTGTAGAGCAACACTGGAAAGACATCTACCTGGTCCTCTGCACCCTTCAAGATAACTAACTTATAGACAAACCCTCAAAATGTGACTTCCTCTCATCAGAACTCCCATTTATAGAACACATTATTGGCAAGGAAAAAATAAAACCAGACCCAGAAAAGATATGAGCCATAATCAACATGCCAGCACCTCAAAATAAGAGTGAGCTTGGATATTCCTAGGCATGGTAGTCTATGTCATAAGATTCATCCCTGAATGGGGTGCCTTGACTGCCCTGTGGAGTTCCTGTCCACCAGTCCCCAAAGTGTGTCCTGGGTCATAGCCAGGGACCGGCTGGAAGGGATTGTCATTCTCTAGTAAGGGAAAATGTATCTCAGAAATATATATAGGGGTCAAGATGGGCTTTTATTCACTCTCAGAAGGAAGATCCTCTTAGAAACCTTCTAATATATGGCCTGGGAGGTCAGGGAAACAATATGAATTTTCCAATACTTGGAGTCCTCCAACAATATCTTGGACTCCTTGTACTTGGTCTTAGACACCTGCACCTTAGTCTTGGACTTCTGCTCCTTAGACTTGGACTCCTGCGCTGCACTTAGGATCCAGCTCCTTATCTCAAGCTCCAGCTCTTTAATCTTGGGCTTCTGCTCCTTTATTTTGGTCTTCAGCTCTTTGTATAGCTCTATTAGCCTTGGTATTCCACTTGTATTAGTTCAACCAAGCTCCTGCTGGAAATCAAAGGGCTTTCATAAACCTCTTGGCAGAAACTCAAAAGACCCGGAAAAGACCCCGTAACTTTTCAGCTAGCCCCCTTCTTATAGTATTCTTTTCTCAATGGTTCCACCTTCAGAATGGCTTTTTTCAAAAGCTTAAACCATTGCTGCTCACTTTTTCCTATAATAACTTAAGCTTATATACTTACTTTCTCAAAAGCTTAAAGTATTCATTCATTATTTCCTTGCTTATACTTTAAGCTTTTGTCTTCCAACCAATCATATTCATCAGGAAACCTGCCAGAACTCAACCAATGAATGCAGAGCTCAAAGCTAGATTATTTCTGAAGCTCCACCGGGATTCAACTAGGAAATCAATTTCCACCACTCAAACCGCTCAAATTGACAACTCTTTGTGCACCAAAGCATTAACCAGTCCATTATTCCATCACCATTCCACTCAAACAGCTTCCAATAAATCTACAGTTCAAACACTGTAACTTATTTCTTTTTTCCTTTCTTTTTATTTATATGATAATTAATTGCATCTTTATATCATATCCTTTGGCAGCATTAATTAATTCTTTTACTGCTTCTTTCTTATAAACATCTACATTTCCAAGAGTCCCAAAACAAGCATCCTAGCTCCTGTATCCACTTCTGCCAGTCCTTCTTAGCCAACTTTCAGTTCCTCAGCTAGTCCTGCACCATGATCTTCTGGTCCTTCAGCTAGCTCTTTACCATGATCTTCTGGTTCTTCAACCCTTTCCAGTCATCTAACAGCTCAGACTAGTCCTATAGCTACTCCTGCATCATTATCAGCTTCTCCTGCATCATTATTGGATAATCATTCATCAATCCTGTATCATTACCAGCTAGTCCTTTAGCTCATTCTCACTAGGAACCATCTTGGTTCTACCTGCACAGTGAACCATCTTGGTTCCAAACTTCAACATGAAACAAAAGTCCCTCAAATAGTCTTCACTGTGATCATACAGTCCTTCTTACTAGCCTTCTCTGCTGATCTCATACTATGAACCACCTTGGTTCTTTATCTCAGTCCCTGTTACCAGAACCTGTAGACCCAGGCATGAGTCTACATTGAACTGGCGTTTGACTGGGCCCTTGCCAGTGGCAATCCACTTAGGCCATCCAACCATAGATCAATAAAGTCTATGCTGTTGTCTTTACTCACCCAGGTGATTAATTCTGGGATTTCAGTTGCAAAGTAATCAGCTTTACTTCTCATAGGCCTGATCACACCAGGTTCTGCAGCTGCTTTCCCAAGCAACTGCCTTGGTGACACCTCTGATAAAATCTATGCCCTCCAATGCTCACTTTGGGATCTCCCCAAAGCTCTCATGGGGACATAAACAAGGACACCCTACCAGTCTGTTAGGTAGGATGCTTGCTCACAGATCTCCTGTAAGCGTATCAGGGTACATAGAGCCCTCAGAGCTCTTCTCCTCCCTGGCAGCCTGCGCTACCCACCAGGGGTCCAAAATTTACAGCCCTGGTAGCCCAAGTGACCTACCATGCTGACACACTCTTCTACCCTGGTAACCTGTGTTACCTACCAGGGTCTAAATATCTTCCATCTTGAGCAGCACATGCTACCTATCAGGCCGGATCACTCCCCACCCCAAGCAGCTAAATTTCCCTGCTGAGCTATCTCATTCCTCACCCCAAGCAGCCACAGTTCCCTGCTGGGTGAGAACCTCTAGCCCACAGCAGCCAATATCTTCTGCTGGGTGGATACAACATCTGCCTCTAGTAGTCCTTTGTTACCTACTAGCTAGGCCTTACCGTCCCTAGTAGTCATCATTTCCTACTAGGCCTCTATCTGTAACAAACCAACAACACATTTTCAATCTCCAGCATAGTGTTCTTCTTTGAAGCCAAATCAACCCTCGCCTGCAAAACCATTTACATGTGGACCATCACACGCCCCCTGTCTGCAATCACAGACAAAACAACCAAGTTTGTATGGGCACCATTAAGAGACCAACATTTCTGACAATTGAAAGAGTTTATGATCACTGCCCCTATCTTATAGTACCCCCGCCATAGGAGGAGTACTCCAAATTCAGACTGCAGAAAAGGACTTCCTCCCTGTAGCATATGAATCAAGAAAGCTGTCTGATGGTGAGCAAAGATATCTTATACATGACAAAAAACTGTTAGCTATTGTACACTGTCTAATGAATTGGAGATGTTACCTGGAAGGTGAACAGATATTCAAAGTGCTAACCAACCACAAGTCATTGATATTCTTCAAAACACAACAACACCTATAAAGAAGACAAGCAGAATGAATGAGCCTTATATAAAGCTATCCAATGATAATTAAATATAAACCAGGCAAGTAACTACTTACTGCAGATGCCCTGTCAAGACTATACTGTAAACATATCTTATGCACTGATGAAGACCCCCAATTGGCTCATGTTAATAATGGGAAATCTCCAAGAGAGGTTCTCACCTGGTACATTAATGAACATCCAATAGAAAGTCCTCAAAAACAAACATCTGTTCAAAAACGTATATGACACTCTACACCACATACTACCAAGTGGTGATACTGTACCCTACATCCCATCAACACAAAAGATTGACATGCTCCTTTGATACCACAGAGATCTGGGACTCACCTGTAGCCAGAACTTGCATGAATATCTCAAGACACGCTACTGGTGGCCCAACGTGCTGAACAATATCAAGGAAGTACTAGAGCAATGTGAAGTCTGTGAAAGTATGTCTATTCTAAGGCATCACCTAAGCCATTAATACCAGTATCAATCACACAGCTTTTCAAAGTGTAGTCCCCGGTATTGTGGGACCAATTTTCAGCAATAATAAAGGCAAAAACTACATTATACCAGCTATCCATCATGTAACCAGGTGGCCTGTAGCACAGACTACAAAGGAACACAAAGGCAATGATGTGAGACAATTTATTGGCAAAGATCATATCTAAGTTCAGCAAACCTGAACTCCTAAAACAGATGGAGAGACTGAACTTAAAGCCATTGACATCAATATCTACCTTGCCAAAAATGGAATAAAACACACCACAGCCAGTCCCTATCACCTGCAAGCAAATGAAAGAGTTTAACAACTAAACAGCTTGCTAGTAGAAACCCCTCAGTAAGCTATCTGCTAACAATCCAAAAGCCTGGGTCAACATTCTGCCAACAGCACTCATGGTGCGCAGAACACAATTCAACTGCAATACATGCAAAAGCCTGTATGAACTTGTCTATGGGCATAAGCCTATCATTGTTAACACTACCTCAGGACCATGTTTACCTCTATCTAAGAAGGTTCCAAATGACAGTGACCCTGATGTACAGCGCTCTAGAAAAGACCAATAGGACAAGGAAAGGAAAAGAGTTGAAAGAAAAGCAATCTCACTACAACAAGAACACTTCCAAGTTGGGGACAAGATCTGGGTCGTTAACCACAACATGCATAATTTAGAGCCAGGATTATGAGGACCAGGCATTGTCATGGAAGTCAAGCTCAACAACACCTACCTCATCAAAGGCATTGAGGCTCAAACAGAACTCAAACACATGCACCATGACTACCTCTGCCCATGCAAAGCAAGAACAGCACAACACAATTCCTGGCTCTCTGTACCCAATGCCAAACTGGATCAATACCAAGCCCAAATCCCCAACACTCTCAAGAAAATTCCTAAGGCTCCACCTTCCAGCACCCCAGGGGGAGATGTCACAGCATTTACAATTACTCCCTCTTGGGAAACTAATTCCCCGAGTGACTTGCCAAATGATTCTCTGACTAATCATTAAGTTGGTAGTACTGTTATCATTTAATCATCTATTATGGGGATCAAACATTTCAAGTCCTAAGCGGAACATAACTTGGACAAGCCTCGTGACCTAAGAGGAACAATTACTTGGATAAGCCTCATGACTATCATGACATACATAGACAGTATGTGGCTTCTCATAATAAAATATAATACTCTAAACTCATATCAAATAAAGTATCATTCTCTTCTTAATTTCCCCTTTATTTTGTTTTATATACTTCCCAGAAGTATATACTCAACAATATGCTGAATTGATTTGTGTGCCCATTAGTTTCTTATTCACCTCATTTTTATAATTGATGAGGAACAACTTTTGGGGAAGCTTCAAATATAGATTTAAAAAGAAGAGAAGTATATTTTATTAGATAATACTTTAGACTTATATAGCTTGCACTGTGGCGGGAACTTAAGTTGGATCAAAGATAAGGGAGGTCATGTGCAGGTTGGGTTCAAGTTGCTGGATACCTGGATGATTTATGTGATATTGGTTTGTTGCCATTTCTGGCATGTTGAACTGAATATTGGATTGGCACCAAACCGGGCGATGACTGGATGTTAAGTGTTTTGGCGATGGCCAGAATACCAGTACATCCAGCTTCTCAACATAATCATCTATAAATAAATTATTATTGACTAGTTGATAGCTTAAGTCATCATTGAAGTTCAACCCAAACTTTTACTATCTATTCAGCCCATTATAGAAAGTGAACTCTGCTGTGTCTAACATAGCTGGGCTCTACATAATTAAGAGTGCTGTCTTTTAAAGCCCAGCTATTATTGAAGACAGGAAGGTCTTTTAATTTTTGAAAACTAGAAAGGGTGCAAAAGTCAAACAAAAAGCTATAAGAAAGAGCTTAATTTTATTGAGAATAGCTAAAACAGTATATGTAGCTATAAATATGGTATGTGATCTTTTTACCCAGATTGGTGAAAATAAGGTATATATATTAGAGGGAGTAACGAGGGCTGTTTAAAACA
Source organism: Entomophthora muscae (assembly GCA_014839935.2). Taxonomy (NCBI): domain Eukaryota; kingdom Fungi; phylum Entomophthoromycota; class Entomophthoromycetes; order Entomophthorales; family Entomophthoraceae; genus Entomophthora; species Entomophthora muscae. Next base: position 29,823 of record QTSX02003075.1, on the reverse strand, counting down.
AGCCCTTCTCTTTTTGGGACTTTTGCAAACAGTCGATTGTTATAATGAAATAAGAGTTCTACAATTGATAATTTGGTATTTCTATCAGAATGTGCTCTAATTAATATCAAGCGAATTACATAATTCACAGTAATAATAATACCAGTGCTTTTATTAAGGAACTCTGAACCTATTAAGCCAAGTCAACACTAAAGCTTTTACTTAATAAACTTAATCTAAAATAGAAAACTTAAAGTTTAGTGTTTTTAGCAGCAAGCTACCACTTATCTCATAGCAAGATTTAAGCTTATATCTAAAGAGTGTCAACATTGGTATTAGTTTCTAGTTGATTCATTAAAACCATGTATATCAATTTTAAAAATTAGTGTAACTGGTTTTTAAAATACTAGCATTGTAACAAAAACAGGTGTGCTGACATGCAGACAGTATGAATTATTATGAATATCTTCTCCACACTATGTATACTCCAGAAAACTTACTAGTAAGATAGGCAGAATCTGTATCATATAAAAGATAAATGGCAGAAAGCAGATTTGACTCTACAATCAAACCTGGCTAGAGAATGTATATCTATAGCATTCACCGCGCCAAATATAAGTTCCAAAGTAAATCTCGCCTTTTTGGATCAAATCGATTAAAACATGGAGCCCTACTAGAGAATAATTACTCAGTCAAACTAAGCAAAAAGAGATATGATTTGAATGATGATTCAATGATATTCAATTGAATACATCAGCTTTAAAGCTGTAGAATCTCAATTTAACACTGAAGTTTTCATACCTGTTAAGATAAGTGAAGCAATCTCGCTGTAAAGCGGATGGTAATTGTACACTAAACATATTCTTCATGGCGCAAAAACTTATCATTAATCCATATAAATGACTGTTTATACTTTTATCTAGTGCAAAATTTCTGTTCACTCTGAATTGACTGTTTCACTTCTCTCAAGAGATATGAAAACTACAGTATATATTACGCTTTATTTAGCTAGTAATTTTTTTACTAGATACAATAGCTTATTTAAGGTGGTGTATTGGTTTGAAGGGGCCAAAAAAAGAAACATTTCAAAAATTATTTATATAATCAGTACCTATAAAGCCACAAGATCTGTTTAGTTGTTATAATACACTTGATTTGCAGTTAGAATACTAAAAATATATGGTAATTATAACTTGATACGGTAGGGAAAACTTATTAATATTTAAATACAATCAGCTAGAACGGATATCCTTGATATGAGATGGAACATAAAGCAGTTAAAAATATAGTAAACTATCCGAGATTGACAACACACCTAGTTTATACTAAGCTGTACATTAAATTAGCAAACAAGCCAGAAGATTAAAAAATAGAGATTTTTCAGAGGCAACGATTAGACATTCAACTAAAATACATAAAACGCAGTCCATATACTTAGCAAAAACAAAGAGTTCTATACAAAAAGCAAAACGTACAGGGGAGATTGTTTTAGGATGTACATAAAGAAGTAATTCACAGTATTACATCACCAATAGTTTAACAAAAAGGCGTCTTAGGAATTTAAAAAACTTATAGTATCATAAACTGTTTACAAGTCTCAAATAATCTGCGCAAAAAAAAGCAGATATAGTGGGTTTTGTTATATATTACTTAGCTTTTATTCAAAGGCACCAGTGGTCAAAGTACAGCGAAAAAAGTAAACTTTATGTTTGGAGGGAAATGACTACGACTGGTAGTGATTGTTAGAAGAACCAGTGCTGGTTTATTTAGAGGCCTTGGGGTTTTCGGGGGCCTTGGCCCATTGTTCAGCAACAGCACGGAAAGCGTCCTTGTGGTTCTTGCCAGGGTTAGCAGCCTTGTACTTAGGAAGCTGGTCCTTCATGTACTTGTTATATGCGGACATCTTCTTGGGTCCGGTAGCAGCTAAAATAATAAGTAAACTGAATAAAAATTAGTAACATACCGCGAGCTTTAGGTGCAGCTTTGGCCATTTTTGATAGTTAGATAGGAAACGGTGTTAACTAAGATGGTTTCTCGAGGGTTTTTATATGTATATCCCTCCTCCTTGCTTGGCTTAATCTAAGACTTCAGCATCTCCATATTGTGATTTGTGAAATGAAGTTGCTATCCAACTTGGACAATATCTTGATTTCTCAATTCAAACTATTGCAACTTAGTGCCAACTTAAGATGACCTCATCGCTCTTAGTTCCTCGCCATTTCAAGCCTTCATCTCTCAAATGTACTAATATGATTTGACATCATCCCATCTGCTTAAGAAAATGATGCAAATTTTCGGTCACTTCCATATGATTGGTGCTTAGGTCTGGTTAAAGTTCCGAAGCCATCACTTTTGTAGCCAATGAATTCCTTATTGCTCTAATTCTATTTGTTATGTCGCGTAGCTCGGAATTTCTACACTTGAATCTGAAAGCAAAAGCTAATTCACTATGAAGAGATTTGTCGTGTTACGAGATCGCCTCTAATTCATCATTAGACCACCCCATCTATGCCTACCTATCGCTCAGTCATTTCATCCAATCATCTTCTTCATAATCATACGCGACGCCACATAATCCTGATCCTTCATGGATGCCGTTAACCGCAGATCCATGCACATTCCAATCCAACTTGACTAGTTCAGATACATATTCAACCATTTAGCCTATCAGCTGCAACGAATCTATTCCTTTGAAACGTCACCCTTAACATTAAACTCGCAAATCCTTGCTTTCGATTTGAGTCAACCCAGCTCTAATTTCAGTCAATACTAGAAAAATAAAACCCCACAACCTCTTCAAACCATCCCTTAAGTGATGCAGCTTTAAGCCTGATTCATTGCTATATATTAAACAAAACTATATCATAGTAAATATGTTTAAGCATATATCAGCATTTAAAAGCATTCAATCCTACAAAAAACGGTTCCACACTTTCCCTAAAGTACCAGATCAAAGAAAAATAAATAAATAAAGTTACCCTGCTCCCATTTATCCATCTGAAACCAGTGGCATAAATTACAAACTCTCTCCCCCTGTTTGATATTATATACTAGATATCATATTTTAAGCCAACATAAATCTCTAAACCAATGTTACTATAGATATTATATGGCTCAAAGGATGGGCTATAATAATGCTCATCATGTTTATATCATACCATGGCTATCAGATAATATCTTGTAACAGGTAGGATTAGCTATCTTTTTTTGATATGTTGCTAACTAGGATATACCCCTTCAATTGAGATGTAAATTATTTTCATTTTACTGAAAGCAATAAGTATATAATGTTGAGTACATACTTTTGAGAAGTATATAAAATGAGACATGAAAAAATTAAAAAAGAGAAGGATACTTTATTTGATATAGAAGAAGTGTGCTATATAGTACAGTAGTTTTAGAAGCTATGGCGACAACTGAAAATACCTCAGATTTAAATGAAATGGGTTCAGATTTAAAATAAAATCCAAGCCGCGCAAGATTAAGGATTCAATTAATTCAAATATTTTTGGTTAATAAATGAACTGTTAAACAAAAAAACAAAATTTCACTAGCCCATTATACAAAATTATATCAAACATCAAGCAGTGTTGTTTAAACCACAAACAAAATGAACTGACACAACAAATGAGATGGATGAATGCCATCCTGGAGTATATTATAATCCAATCAGGATTCATATGAGGCATCATCAGAAGGACTAAAATGAAACAAAATTGGAGCAATCTAAAAGCAAGATTCCACAAGCACAAAACAAAACAAAGTCACACAAGATGTGTAGTATGAGCAGCCTAAAATAGAAAACTATCAATTTAACAGCCAATCAACAGCTATCCAATTTAGGAACAGAGGCATTTTATCCATTTTCATAGCTCCAGATTTGTATGAAAAGGTTTTGAGAACTTTCCAAATGTGGGCTCAAGATTACAATAAAAATAAATTATTAAATTTTAAACTTCTACTTCTAGTGATTTTACCCTAGGTTTTTTTACAATGGTTTTTAATAACAACATTTTTGACAGCACCAGCAGCCAAGTCAGCTTCAATGAAGGCGAGGCTCAGAATGTGGAGGCACCCATTTATACCCAAGCCTTTGAGGCAGGTAACGAGGAAGCCAACCTTGTAAATTCACTGCCCCCTTTGGCCTTGGATAGGACCGTCTTTCGTCGTCGTACAAAAAAAAACTGCCCAAAGTCCAGTAAAACCACTTAATTCACTCAAAGATTTAGCCCACACTGTGGATGAAAGATTTGTGTTAGCATACCCCGCAGACCCCCGGCTTTGGTTGTTCCAGCCTGGGAAGAAACACTGGTCAATTTGGACTATTTGTTAGCATGATGTTGTCCTCTCTTAAAAACAATCAGGAACACCCAATCAAATGATGCCACATCTATGACCATAAAGTTGAATGAACCTGAACTAGTTGAGGTGTCTTCCAGCCAATCAGGTGGACTCTCAGAAATTACCCTGAAACTCTCCAGCACCCCTGGCTCTGGCCAGCAAATTTTATCACTCAGCCAACCAAATGCAAGTCAAATTAGTCATGTGACCACTCCCTAGCAACCCATTCCCTTTTAACAATGCCAGGGGATTTTGGGTCCCCTGCTTGTCAATTCTCTAATTTATTAAAATTTGGGTCTAGTACACTTGTTTTACAAATTTATAGTTGACTGGGTCTTTGTTTGGGTCCTATCATCTAAAAATTTCAAGTGTTAGTCGTTTTTTTAACCTTACCTTATACTGCCCTGTTTCAAACCTGGTCCCTCCTCTGGGACCCTTGAAACAAGCTCAAGCGTATAGCTGTCCTTGCTTTTGCTTTTGAACTACATGCTTGAACTTCAAAGTTTTAGTCAAAATCATTATAAAAACTTACTTTATTTTGAATTTCACTTTAAAATTCTTGTTTTGAACCCGTTTTTGCTTTTGATTTATAAAAGAAAGGCGCCTGAGTCCGCCACCAAGCTGTGTAAGGGCTCCCAACTATTTTCTACCCGGTTTCTTGTTTGTGAGTTCCCCTGCTTGCCATAATTTTACTATTTTTTCTTATAACAAAACCTTCTACCTTGGCCAAATTTTGCAGAGAATTTAACAATGATACTTTCAGTCTTAAAATTTGTTGTGTTTTCCTTGGCTCCATTTTTGTTGCTTTTATGGTCAACTTTATCAGACTTGTGGTTTAAAATCACCTCTTCTGCCCGGCTTGTGGGTGAGAATCCTTCCAGTCTCTTAAATCTTCCCAATGGTCTCCTGTTCTCTGAGGAGGCCGTGATGAAGAGCTTGACCTGTGATGACCTGATTTTGAACAATGATGACCATGCCTCCTTTGCTCCTACGGGTGAGGAGGTGCCAATGCCTTTCTCCCTCAACCTGGAGAAGAGCAATTCAGCGCCCTTACGCACTCCTGTGTTGCCTCCCCTCACCCCCACCTGTACACCCTGGTTGCTCACCAGTCTGGCGCTGATGGGACTGAATGCTTATTTCTCTCAGCTATCCCCTGTGTCCTCCCTGTGGTCCCCTCTTTGAGCGGCTGTCCCAGTTCTCCACTGGGCGGCATCCTGGTGGTTTGTCTCACTGGGATGGGAGCCAAACTTAGTTAGTTTAGCCCCCCTCTTTCATAGACCTTTACTTGACCCCTGACCCATATGGCTTTGACTTGTTCAGTAGTCACTTAGTGTCTAGTTCTGCCCCTGCCCCTGCTCTCATACCCACCCCCGCATAAGCTGCCCACCAACCAACCAATCAGGATGGCAACCTCAATCCAGAACAACTTTCTGCCATCACCCAACCTGCCCCCCTTGGCCAATCAGGCTTCAGCTCCTGCAGCCCAGCGCCCCAAGCAACAAATCATTACTGCCCAAATTCTTCAGGAAAATATGGCACTAAATCTACAGGGTCTGTCCTGGGAACAGATTGCCGCCCAGTTGCAATTTACCTGAGCTACTGTCATGCGGGAATTCAACAACCTGATGAACAGGGGGAATCTGATTGGGACAGCCAAAAAGCCCAAGAAGGCCCCCGAGTCCCAAATCAATGAGGCATACCCAATCATGCTTGACCTTCTCCAGCAGGACCCCAAGCTTTACTTGACCCAGGTCCACAAACAACTTGCACACCATAACATATGGGTTTCTGAGTGCATGGTGCAGCTCTGGATGCACAGAAAGGTGGCTTCAATATGGATTCTTACCAATGTTGCCAGCAACCAATGAGATTGCGCTGAAGATTTCCCATATTATCAGGCCATCAAATCAACCCTGGTCCAATGCTTGACTGGTCTATCAGATGACATCATGTTTGTCTCATATTATAAGCTATCAATAGCTTTTGACAATTTTGGTGTGCAAGAAAGAGCTGCCACCCAAAAAGGGAGGAAGAAGGTCAAAAAGGGGACAATTATTGGTGCATTTCTGGCTGTTTCAGCCAAGAGTTTTGTCTACTATCAGAAAAACCCAGATTTCACCAATGGCTATGAGTACAGCCACATCCTTGGTGGATTACTTGGCTCCTGGGATGGCTTGAATTCCAAATACTGGGTTTTCTTGAGCCACCAGATGGAGGGAAGCTCTACCGCCCTTGAGGCCATCCAGGAACGCGGGCACCAGGCCTCTGTGTACCCAGCTGGTCACGCTGACATCCATCTGGCTGATGTCATGTTCTTTAATATTGAAGATACACTCCGGGAGCGCCGCTATCAGGCTTTCAACAACCTCTATCTTGGGGTCCTTGACCACAATTCTCTCTTTGGGCACCAAATAGTGGATGACTTGTTTGCCCAAATGGTTTTCCACGTGAACATGGGCAACCAACCACATAGGAATAAGCGCCTCCTACTGTAAAGCCCAGCTGTAAAGATACAGCAGAACTTACTTTCCATAATTAATATAGGAAAATAGATAGCAAGATTGGGTTGAACTTCAATGATAGCTTAGCTATCAGATATTCAAAGGGTGTTTATTTATAGTACCTCTCACTGTGCAAAGTTTTGCAAGTGGGAGTGGAAGCAGGGAATGGAGAATCTCAAAAGACTGGGTGATGAAGATTGACATCAGGCGTTTGGAATATAGTCAAATCTTTGTTCTTCTATTATCTGGGTCTGGATTTTCAATTCCTAATTGTACCAATGGCTTACTATCAGTAGGGGAAATGGGCCTAAATCTTCCTCAAGGTCTAATTTTAGACTGGGTAGTAAGGTTTGGCAAGAGTCTGGAACAAGCCATGTGGTCTGGGTCCTGGATCCCCATTGATTGGTGCCAGGATTGATGGCCAGGGTTTTGATTTTATTCCTGAATTGTTCAAGGACTGCATGGCCTGCTTAGCTTAAACGAAAAAATGGCCTGCTTCTATTTTTATCCCCTAATTCTGGGACTTATCTGATTGGTTCCTCCCAAGGTTTTGTGTTCTAATTGGTTTTACGCGCAAGATAGACTCTTAATGGGTACTTATTTATTATTAAATGATGCTCAAAACACAAAGAGCTTTAAAATGAGTGGTTGATCAATTATTTTGCTTTTGTATTTGCTGAGATACACTTGCATGGATGACATCATTTTATGCAACAGGGGTTCATGCAGAGGGGATCGCTTTTGCTCGATTTAGCTCTTGATTGGCCTTTTTGACCTGACTTAATTTATTAAGATAAATTGTAGGCGCTGTCACGAGCTCTTGAATGCAGGTTTGAGCATTGGCATCCGTTGATTAAGAGCTGAGATATGATTGCATGAATTACGTCATCTATGCAGCTATGATGTCATGCTTAATGAAGCAATAACATCTCAATCAGACATTTTGCGATTCTTCCCCTTTTACACTAGACTGTGCTTATTTTTTGCTTTGATCCTCATTCAGAGCTATGTCAGGAGTGATCCTGACACCTACCATGTGCCACCTACCAACCCATCCAGCCAATGACAGACAAGGAATACCAACAATGGTATATGGCGGCCATCACACAAAATCCTCCTGCCTCCACCCTGCCACCCCCCATCTTCCAGACCCACCCACCCAGTCCCAGACCCCCCAGGCCAGCACTGCCTCTACGTCTTCCTTCCCACGCTATTCTGCCTACTAGGGATTACTCTTTCCTGCTCCAATAAACTTCCTGTTGCCAAACATTTTCTATTTATATTATCTTTATTTTGAATTTCAATTGTTCATGTTGTCTTTGTTTATAGTTGGTTTTATTCTTTATGTTCAGCTTATTTCTATAAAATCATATATTTACTATGCTATGTATCTAGATCCAGAACACAGTTATTTTTAGCACTTTGCACAGCCCCTTGTGAAAATATTAACAACAATTTGGTGATCAGCTAAATTTGAATTAGAAATTATAGAATAATTGTGTTTAGATAAAGTTGTTACTGATCCAAATTCAAAACCTTAATAATAAACTTTATGTCACAACAATCACTTTATCACTCAGCTCCTGATTGGCTTAAAGTTTATTATTAAGGTTTTGAATTTGGATCAGTAACAACTTTATCTAAACATAATTATTCTATAATTTATAATTCAAATTTAGCTGATCACCAAATTGTTGTTAATATTTTCACAAGGGGCAGTGCAAAGCGCCAAAAATAATATGGCAATTAAGGAAACAATGCCAACACAAAGCAAACAACACATATTGAGATGAGCGTAAAACATATATACAATGGGTCAAAAGATGGGATAGTGTAGCAAATGGGAAAACAAACAGGAATAAACAAAGAGGCAATAGTATCAGAGTAATACAGATTTTATTGGGGTGAAAGCTATAAAAACATATGGAAAGGTTAGTAAAAAATCAATGAGAGAATTGGAGGAGCTATTGAAGGACCTTGACTCTGCAATTGCAGAGATCAAAGAAATTGATTACAAGGTCAAAGCAAAGGTGAAGTCTGCCGTCCTCAAAGGTGAGAAAATTGACAAGGTGTCAGCCAAGGTGCTTATGGCCAAAATACCTGACACTCCTGAGAAGACAATTGAGCACTTACTAAACATTCAGAAGACAGTGGTCAAGGGCCTCCAGTTTAAGGTGTACAATCTTTCTGCGCCGTCTGTCTGGGTTGATGACCCTGAAATGTATGCACATCTCAAGCCAGCCAAGCGCGCCAGAAAAGAGGACACAGAATTGCCCGCTCAACTTCTTGCGCCAAGAATGGCCAAGCCTGTCAAAGCAGCCAGCAAAGAGAAAACACAAGAAGGTAACCTAAAAAATAAAATTAATAAAATTTTCAAAATACTTACTGTAAATTCAGAACCTGAACCTAAAAATGCAGGATTGTCAAATCCTTGGTCCAAATTTCAAATCACTTTTGCGGGATGGCATTTTTTAATTAAATTGAATTCTTTGTATATTTATTTGAATTTTTAAAAATGAAGGAACTCATAGACACTTTGCAAAGTTCAAGTTGAACTGCATATTTTTCTAATGGATAAAATGAATTAACTGGAATCAGATTTGAAGCGTTCAAATCCATCAGCCATTTTCATTAAGTTTACTATGTTTTTTGAAATTGTAGGATTGTCAAATCCGAGAAGCAAATTTCAAACCACTTTTGAATGCCACTAGTAAACTCAAATATTGATTGCGGGAACTGGAATCCAAATTGAATGTACAGTAAGCACACTAGGAAACACCAACCCAAATAAAGAAGCTCCACTCTGGATAAAATCAAATGAAAAATTCAATCTCAACAACCATGTTTAGACATAAAAAGTGAAAAAACTTTAAAATTATCCAAACTCAGAAAGTATACAATATTATACACTTTAAATCACAAATATAAAAACTCTGCTACTATTCAAGGCTAAATCAAGAGAAAACAACTACCCACAACTAAAACAATAAATCCAAATAAATACATGTTTAATCTAAAATACATTCTTTATTTTATTTTTATGGACTGTCAATCACATTCTCAACCCGCTCCTGCACCAGCCTGCAGGGCAGCCCGTCCACAAAGGCATCCCAGAGGGTCCAAGAACAGACCCAGAACACAAATTGAAGGGATTCATGCCAACACACAGGCCTCCCAAGGTGTCATTGTCATTCAACCACCTCCTGCATCCCAGTCCAGATCAACCAGCCTGAATCCAAGACAGAAGTTGCTTGTAAGGATACCAGGAGCACTTTGGAGCTCCAGCAGGTGATGGAGAAGTCAAAGCAGATACTGGCATGGCCCATCAGATGATGGGACCTAACTTTACCAGGTAGGAAAAGGCCTTCCCAGCCACAGCCCAAGGTCCAGCCGCTGGCAAGGCAGAGTCAATCAATCCCGTGAGCGCAAGGTAAAGCACTCCCAGGAATTGACTACTCTGGCCAGTGGCGTCAGAAGTGGGGGGGTTGAGATGGTTGGTTTGGGTGTCAGGGGCGGTTCCATGGGGACCAAGTAGGTGGCAGGATTGTTGTACTTCCTGTTGAAGATCAAAGGGTAGATGGTGATTGCTTTGCCGTCACAGATAATTTGGTAGGGTTCCTTGGGAGCATTTGAGCAGGTGTACCACTGCAAGTCTTCCAATGTCCAGGGTTTGTGGTCAGGGTTGGTGGGATACTCAGTGAAATGCACAGGGCCAAAGGGAGCATTGGGTGGGCGGTAGTAGTAAAAGGCTTTGGTTTTATCAACTGTAGTCTGACTATCTATCCCAGTAGATGGGTGCTGACGCTTGGGTGTATGCAGATAGAAGAGTATCAAAAATAGGTATGGAAACAGATTGGTGAACCAAAGGTTCATAACAACTTTATTTGGTAAGGATGACAATACAGAACTTTTTCAAGTGCTTCTGATTTATATACTTACTCACATGCAGGTGCCTCTGGGTATTCTTCTGATGCTATCTGTGTGGCAAGGCTTGACATCTCAGGTTCTGCTGTTTGGTTGGCTGCTTCATGATTATTTTTGGGGTTTTTAGGAAAAGTTGTTTGGCTTTTTGATGGTCCATCTTGGCTTGGCTGGTCATTGATTTTGGCAGGTTTGGCTTCTGGGGTTTTGGGGGGTTTTCCAATTTGATCACCATTTTTGGACTGGCTTGACAGGCTCTTTTGAGCCCAAAGAACTTGTTCAAAAAAGGGGTCTCCAATTGGGGACTCCAAATTACTTAATGGAGGGTGGGCTTGATCTGGGTTTACTGGGCAGCTAAACATAGCCTGCCCAGGCCCAGCCAAACCCACCAAGGCTTGGGCGTAGCTTTTGGGGCCCAAAGCGGGCCCCTCAGCTACCACCAGGGCAGGAATGATTCCTGCACCTGGATTTGCTTCAAAAAGCAAAAATCCAGGTGCAGGAAAATCTCCCCTGCCCGCTAGCCCCGCCTGGTGGCTAGTAGCAGGTTCAATTCCCGCCTGGGGCCTCAAAACTGTTACTTTTGTAACACTATCCCCTTCTAAACTGGACTTGGCTTTCTTCTTCTCCCAATATTGGCGGACGGCATCAGCTGCATTGGCAAGGTTGTCAGCTGGTTCCCAGGTGCTTTCCTTGGGCGGGTATCCTAGCCATTTGACATAGTACTGTGGCTTATGGTAGTGTGTGCGGTTGCCATGTATATACTCTACTTCATGTTCAAGGGATCTCCCTACCAGGATGGGCAGAGGGGTAGTCTTCAGTTTCTGGTGGGGTAGGGACGTTCTGTCCTTTTTAAACAGCAAGGATTGATGGAATACATCATGTATTTTCCAGGTGTCAGGTAACTTCAGACGGTGAGCTACTTTGCCTACTTGGCCCGTGATCTGGTAAGGGCCGCTTCTTTGATGAGCTAGTTTCCGGCATGGGACATTTAGGGGTATGTTCCTTGAGTCTAGATAGACCTCATCCCCAATCTCTAGTGGCTTTCCAGGGGTGCGCTTTCTATCAGCAAAGGCTTTGTAGGTCTGAACTGCGCAGGTTAGGTTTCAGGAGCAGGTCATCTGGGTTTTGTGGATGTGTTCCATCCAGGTTCTACCCGCTTTGTTAGACTCCTGTTTTCCAATCTTGGGGTCCCAAGTGGGGTCAAATCCGTAATTAGCTTTGAAGGAGGACATCCCGGTGGATGCGTGATCTTTGCTATTGTAAGTGTATTGGACTGTGGATAATAGGTCTGCCCAGTTGTCTTGATCAGCGTTTGCGTAGCATCAGAGGTACTGTTCAAAAATCTGGTTTACTTGTTTGGTTTGGCCGTTGGTCTGGGGGTGAAAGGAAGTGGACACACATCTTTTAATTCCTAGGTCTTTCATCACTTGCGCCCAATAATGAGATGTGAACTGTGGTTCTCAGTCTGTCACTATTTCCTCTGGGGCTCTGTGTTGAGTGAGTATTTGGTCATGAAAGTGTCAGACGGTTTCAGCGGCAGTGCAATGGGTAGTTGTGGGGACAAAGTAGGCCATTTTGGCGAAACAGTCAACCATCACCAGAATTGCGTTGTAGTCTTTGGAGGGTGGGAGTTCAACTATGTAATCCATGGATACCAATTTCCAGGGGCCTGAAGGGATGTCTAGGGGACAGAGGAGACCTTCTGGCTTAGAGCGTCTTGTTTTGGTACACCTGCATGTTTCACAGTCCTCAATGTAGTTGATAACATCTGCGTCTATCTTGGGCCACAAGTAATTTCTTTTGATGCTTTGAAGGGTTTTGTGGTGGCCCAAGTGGCCGGCTAGTTCCGAGTCGTGATAATCCTTTAATACAGAAATCTGAGCTAATCCTTCTGATACATAGATTCTTCCTTGGAACAGTAGGGTGGTTCCTTTTAGTGAGTAACCTCTTTTGTACAGGGGGCTGTCTAGTTGTGTTGAGAGTTCTGAGACCATAGTTTTGGCAACAGGGTCCTTTTCCTGGGCTTCTAATATGTCTGATTTCTTAGCAACAATTTTCAGGTAGTTTAGCTGTATTCTTCCACTGGTTGTATCCAACAGGGTATAGGTGTTGTGATCTCTCAACTTGGTGGAGGACGGGATCAGGTTGGCTTTTCTACTTAGGGCATCTGGGACAAAGTTTACTTTGACAGGTTTATAGTCAATTTATAGTACACAGTCTGCCAGTTCTAGGGCCCATTTTGCTTGTTGTTGGTTAAACTGATGTGATTTGAAGAAGTAAACCAAGTTTTTGTGATCTGTTAGGACCTTTACTGGGTGCTCAGCGCTGCATAGGTATCTGCGCCAGTGCTTCAGGGTCTTCATTATAGCTAGCATTTCTTTATCATATATAGAATAATTTCCTTCATCAGGGATCATGTTTTTGGAGTAATATGCTACAGGATGTAGCATACCATCCCCTCCTTCCTGAAAAAGCACCCCTTCCAGGGCAAAGTTGGAAGCATTGGTTTCCAGGATGAACGGCTTTGTGTAGTTGGGCATGGCTAACACAGGCGCCGAGGTGAAAGCTAACTTCAGGGCTTCAAAGGTAATAACAAAGTTGGGGGTTTACTCAAACTAGACTTTGTCTGAGCAAAGGCGGGTCAGGGGCAGAGTAATCTGAGAAATTATTTTGATGAAATCAATACAGTAGTTTGCTAGCCCCAGGAAACTCCTAACATCTTTCCAACAGGTAGGAGTGGGCCAAGCTGTGACTGCATCCACTTTATCTTAGGCCATGGCAAATCCACCAGTTTGTACTACGTAGCCCAAGAATTCTACCTTGGGTTGGAAGAACTCACACTTCTTAAGTTTGACGTGAAGATTGGCTGCTGCTAGTTTCTCCAAGATGAGGTCCAGGTGGCAGAGGTGGTCTTCATGTGTTTTGCTATATATCAGAATGTTGTCAAGATATGCCATGCAGAATTGGTCCAGGTATTCTCCAAGGACCAAGTTAATCATCTTCTGGAAAGTGCTAAGGGCGTTGCATAGCCCAAAAGGCATGACCAGGTATTCATAGAGTCCATATTGAGTTTTGAAAGCCTTTTTATATTCATTGCCTTCTTTGATTTGGATTTGGTTAAAAGCATCTTGGAGGTCAATCTTAGAGTATACTTGTGCTCCAGTCAAGACATCACACAGGTCATTGGCATTAGGTATGGGGTATTGGGTTTTTACTGCAATTTTGTTCAGCTTCTGGTAGTTTACACAAGGTCTCATTCCCCCATCTTTCTTCCCAACAAATAGTAGGGGGAAGAGCATGGGGCCTTTGAGACTTGGATAAATCCTTTCTTGGTCATGTCTTTAATGTACGCTTTCAGGGCCACCTGTTCTTTGTGGTTGCAACTATAGATGGGGCTGTGGCTGGGTTGCGTATCAGGGAGTAAGTCAATGGCATGGTTGTAGATAGAGTGTTCAGGTAGTTGAGTTGCCGCCTCTTTGCTGAAGACACTGGCCCATTTCTCAAGGGCTGAGGGCAGATTCCCTGAGCAAGGGTCCAATTGCAAGATCATGAGTTTGGTGGGGGGTACTATGTGTGGGCTCAGCTGAATGGGTACAGTGTTGGGGTTTGGTCCCTTTTCCAGGGTTACAGTTTGGTTACAATAGTTCAGGATTGCACCATGCTTGTCAGCCCAGGAGTCTCCAAGTATCAATGGGTGTGGTAATCCTTTCAACAAGATAACGGATGAGGGGTAGGTGTTTTGCCCAATCTTCAGCTTGAGGTGTTGGTTACATTCTTGGCCAATGTCAGTTGAAACATTTCCCATAGTGACTTGGAATTGAGTATCTGAGGGGGTGAGTTCCAGCTTGGACGCTAATGCGGAGTCAATGAAACTTTTGTCAGCCCCTGTGTCTAAGAAAGCCTTTTTGTGAAATACTTTATCTCCCACTTCTAGGGTCACAATGATATACTTATAAGACTGAGAGGTAGTGTTTAATTGGACAAGGGAGACTGAAGTTTGGTTTCTTCTGGGACAGGCCCTGGTCTGGTGTCCTGCTTCATGGCAGTGGAAACACAACCCGTCTCTGTAATGTTGTTGCAACTCCTTGGGTGTCATGGCTGGTCTGGCTGCAGTGGGGCTTCTGGCCATCTGGGGTCCATGGGGGGCAGCGCTGTGGGTTTCTTGGTTTAAGCTTAGTCCTTGGCAGAGCACAATCAGTTCTTCTAATCCAATTGTGGGGTGGTGGTGCTTGAGGAGGTCCTTTAACCCTGGGTTCACGCCTTTTCTGAATAGGATGGCAGCCAATTTGTTGTCCAGCATAGCACAAGTCTGTAGTTTGGTGAACTCTTCTACATAGATCTGAAGTGAGCGGCTGTTTTTCTTGAATTCTAGCAGGGTCATGAAGGCAAAGTGACATGTATTCTGGTCCTCTCCTGTGGCCATTAGTTCAGCCTCAAATTGAGCATAGTCTAAGCAAAACTCTAC
This sequence comes from Entomophthora muscae, assembly GCA_014839935.2. Taxonomy (NCBI): domain Eukaryota; kingdom Fungi; phylum Entomophthoromycota; class Entomophthoromycetes; order Entomophthorales; family Entomophthoraceae; genus Entomophthora; species Entomophthora muscae. Next base: position 14,616 of record QTSX02003075.1, on the reverse strand, counting down.
GTTGTTGGCGGTGGCTTTGCCAAACCAGTCTAGGGCGTCCCCTGTTAGCATGGATGCTACTCCCAAGACTTTGACTGTGTCATTGGGATAGGCGGCGGCATTGGATAGGAAGTGCAGTTTTAGTACTGGCATGGCTCTTCTAGCTTCCTCTAGATTGAGCTTGCCCATCTGGGGCATAGTCACATTGGAGGTGGTTTGGTTCACAATGACGTTCTGTACTTGGGAGGAGGTTGCTGCAGTTGGGTCTTTGCTCTCTGGAGCATCCTTAGAATCATCCAAGGTCTGGGTTGTTCTCTTCCACATGGAGGAGATTTGGTATGATAGCCACAAATAGCAGTAATAAGTGATAACCATAAAAATAAACATACAAGTACCCCAAGTTTTAATAACATCTTGGGGCCCAGGTTACCAAGTTTGGGGTGGATTGTCATACTGTCAGGATACCAGGAGTACTGTGGAGCTCCAGCAGGTGAGGGAGGAGTCAAAGTAGGTACTGGCATGGCCCACCAGATGATGGGACCTAACTTTACCAGGTAGGAAAGGGCCTTCCCAGCCACAGCCCAAGTTCCAGCTGCTGGCAAGGCAGAGTCAATCAATCCTGTGAGCGCAAGGTAAAGAACTCCCAGGAATTGACTACTCTGGCCAGTGGCATCAGAAGTGGGGGGGTTGAGATGGTTGGTTTGGGTGTCAGGGGCGGTTCCATGGGGACCAAGTAGGTGGCAGGATTGTTGTACTCCCTGTTGAAGATCAAAGGGTAGATGGTGATTGCTTTGCTGTCACAGACAATTTGGTAGGGTTCCTTGGGAGCGTTTGGGTGAGTGTACCACTGCAATTCTTCCAATGTCCAGGGTTTGTGGTCAGGGTTGGCAGGATATTCAGTGAAATGCACAGGGCCAAAGGGAGCATTGGGTGGGCAGTAGTAGTCAAAGGCTCCGGTTTTATCAACTGGAGTCTGACTATCTATCCCAGTAGATGGGTGCTGACGCTTGGGTGTATGCAGATAGAAGAGTATCAAAAATATGTATGGAAACAGATTGGTGAACCAAAGGTTCATAACAACTTTATTTGGTAAGGATGACAATACAGAACTTTTTCAAGTGCTTCTGATTTATATACTTACTCACATGCAGGTGCCTCTGGGTATTTTTCTGATGCTATCTGTGTGGCAAGGCTTGGCATCTCAGGTTCTGCTGTTTGGTTGGCTGCTTCATGATTATTTTTGGGGTTTTTAGGAACAGTTGTTTGGCTTTTTGATGGTCCATCTTGGCTTGGCTGGTCATTGATTTTGGCAGGTTTGACTTCTGGGGTTTTGGGGGTTTTTCCAATTCAATCACCATTTTGGACTGGCTTGACAGGCTCTCTTGAGCCCAAAAAACTTGTTCAAAAAATGGGTCTCTAATTGGGGACTCCAAATTACTTAATGGAGGATGGGCTTAATCTGGGTTTACTGGGAAGCTAAACATAGCCTGCCCAGGCCCAGCCAAACCCACCAAGGCTTGGGAGTAGCTTTTGGGGCCCAAAGCGGTCCCCTCAGCTATCACCAGGGCAGGAATGGTTCCCACACCTGGATTTGCTTCAAAAAGCAAATATCCAGGTGCGGGAAAATCTCCCCCGCCCGCTAAAACCGCCTGGTGGCTAGGAGCAGGTTCAATTCCTGCCCGGGGCCTCAAAACTGTTACTTTTGTAACACTGCTCTCAAGGCCTGCCACAAAAGTCTTCTACACCAGGGTCACCAGGAACACTGAGGTTACTTACACCTCCACTGTGTACCCAGTTGTCACTTAGCCTCACATACTTGGTCCAAGAGTTGCCACTTCCTTCCCCCGCATTTTTGACATGTCCTATGAGTCATTGGCCACCACTGAAGAGCCATCTGCACCTGTATCATATGCCACCATTGACGGCGCTAGCGCAACCAAGCATAATCCCACCTTCTACACAAAGGTTCCCATCCTCTGTGTTGAGCCTGCCAGCCAGGATGCTGCGGTACCTGTCAAGGGCCAGTGTCAGTTGACAGATAGTGAGTGTAAAGCTCTCCTCAACCGCTTGAACAGGGAAATTTCAGTTTGGGATAATGCGTCCCAATTTGGGGTCACAGCCAGATATATTGGTGACATCAACAAAAAGTATGGCAACACTGGGCAAATTGCCAAATCCATCAAGGCTAAGCGGCAGCCCAAACTCCTTCAGCCTGTTCATATCAATGCAATCAAGCAGTGGGTTACCAAAGATTGCCACCTGGACTCACTTGCTGTCCAATCAATGCTTGCCACAGAGTTCAGGATTTCTGTCTCCAAAACCCTTATATACAAAGCAATGGTCAAATTGAGCTTCTCTTGGAAGGTCCTCAGAGTTTCTCTGTACAATAGGAACAGCAAGAAAACAATCAAAGAGTGACACATTTATGCCAAGACTTATCTGGCCCTTAAGGAGACTGGCAACATACAGTTCTTCTACATTAATAAATTGTTGTTTTCCTCCTCACTCAGGTTTAGGCATGAGTGGGTCAAGAGGGGGTCCAAGGACAGCATAGCCCATTGTGCAGCTGTCTGTTCCCAGACCTATTCAATAGTTGTGCTTCTTGGTCCTCGCAGGTTGGACCAATACCAAATGATCAAGGGTTCCCACAATAGCAGGACTTTTCTCAATTTTCTCCAATCCATCAAGGAGTACCTTCAGATTAATTACTGGGGCACAACCAAAATTGTTGTGTTGGATAATGCTGGGCTCCACAAAGTGGATCTGGTTGTGTCCAAGTTCCTGCCCATCAATAAAAATAGCCATTTGGCCAGCCACCGCCTGGCTGACTGTCCAATAAGACTCCTCTTCCTCCCCCCATATTCTCCATTCCTTAACCCAATTGAGGAGGTCTTTGGGTGTATCAAAAATAAGGTGAATAGAGGCCTCCCCCAGGACATCAAGGATCTCTTCAACATTCTCAAGATCAGCCAATTTGCAATGCCACCCAATGTGGTGGCGGCTTTTTACAAGCACTTGAAATCCTTCCTCCACAAATCCCTTGCCTCTTAGCCAATCAGATAAATGGATGCACCAGGTTTTATTTTTTTAGTTTTATTTATTTTGTTTTTATTAGGATGAAAAATTATTATTTATATAATTTTCAGGGATCCAGTCTTGGGCAGCCAGCCCGTTGTTTTCAGGGGTAACTCAGGCCGGGTTTTTTGCAGGCAATGTCCACCACAAGAGGGGAGCTAACTTTAAAAGGTAGGAGGTGGACTTTCCCACCCAGGACCATGGGCTGGTGGCTGGGACTATAGTGTCAATCACCCTTGTGAGAGTGATGTATGCAATCCCAAACAGCTTGCCAGAATGGTCAGTTGGGAGGTCAGGTGAGGAAGCAGGCATAGGTTTTGGGGTCACAGGAAGTTCCATGGGCAGGTTGTAAGCAGGGAGATAGTTGAATTTCCCTCTGAACAACTTGGGTGTTGAGAAGATCCACAGGCCTTGTCAGTTGTATCTAATTGCATATTGTATGTGGGCCAAAGGATCAAGTTTGAGTATTTTTTCTGGGGTGTATTCCTTGTATTCAGATTTCAGAGGGTAGTTAGTAAAATAGACGGGTCCAAAGGGTACACCAGGAGGACAGAAAACAGCAGGTGGTGGGGCATGCAGGCCAGGGGATCTCAAACTGAATTGGTAGACAGCAAATACAAAATAAGGCAATAGCTGGGTGAGCCAAAATAACATAACTTTTATTCAAAAATGGCAATAAGTTTGGAGCGCGGGGTCCTTTGGTCTATATAGTACCCCACCTCCAAACTTAACATTTTCCATGGGAGGTTCATCAGGGTATTGGGAAAGGCAGGGCTGGGGGAACTGGGTGCTTGGGTATAAAGGCAGCAAAATGGTACTCAGCCCGGGAGTTCTTTCATTGGTCAAGAATCTCAATTTGGCTACCTGATTATCTTGCTTTAGTATTGTGGTCATGGGAATGGGCTGCGGGCCTGTGCCTCTTTCCTGGGTTGACTCCTGATTGATTGCTGGTGTAGACTTCAAGTTCATGAAGCTAATAGTTGCAAAATCAGTACCTCCATTAGGCGCTGTGATTAGTATTCCATTTGGTGCAATAATTTCCTTGGTTTGTCTTGTTTCACTGCATGGGCCAACATTCTTGGTATCAGCTTGTGGGGGCTTGATCCCAGAAAGGCGCAGGTGGGCAGTCCTGCAGTCCACAGGCCTGGCAGCCCGGGGGGGGGGTCCAGGGTCGGGGTTTGATTCCTGCTCCTGGGCCTGGGTTTCCAGAGAGGAATAATTGTCAATCCTGACAATAGTGACGTGATAGTGAATTTTATTATAGACATATAAGAATTAGTAAAGAGTATAATTAAAATTAATTATTCTAGATATAGAGATATGTATTTTTTATTATAATCCACCAAATAGTGTATTGACTGTAGAGTTAACAAATAAAAAATTAAAAAAGATAGAATTAGATTAATTTTATTTAAACAATTGTGAATCCTTGTTGGTACTTTGGCTTTTTTAAGCCACAAATTAGACCTTGCAAGTCATCAACTGGTCCTTAATATTTCAGTGCCACCATAGCCACACACACAAAAACCAATGATTTCCATGTATCTCTTACTAATTAGTACTTATGACGCGGGTCAAGCATATCAAATGTATTTATCAAATCATATTACAAGGGAAATGTAATTCAAGTTCTAAACAAGCACTTGTTTAGAACATAAGTGGAGCAGGCTTTCTGTTGCAGATAAATTCAGTTCTTGATGTTTAACTATGTAATAAAGGAACCTGTACTCGACAAGCCAGCAAATGAAAACATTTTTAATTCTTTTTTATTATTTGACGTGTTTGTGACTATAGCTAATGTCTTATAATATTTTTAGATATATTAATATTACAATTGAACTATTAAAATTAAAAATTAAAATTTAAAATTAAAATATTAAAAAATCATTATTAAAATTAAAATATTAAAATATCATTATTAATATTAAAATTTAAATGTTTAATTAGTAAAATTTAAATATTAAAATTAAAATATTAATTTTTAACTACTAAAATTTTAAACATTCAATTTTTAATATTTAAATTTTACTATTTAAATATTAGTATTTTTAAAAAAACGTTAAATTGCAAGGGAATAAAATTTATTAAGGATATGCAACTTGCAAATGGAATGCAATTATTCTGGGGAATTATACCCCAAAATCAGATTTTTGGCTAAAGCGTCTAGTTGGATCCATATACTCTTCTTTATGTGGTGGACAACCCTGGATGCAATTGCTAGAGGGGTGGTGCCCTGCACCCCGTTGGTTGCTGAACGCTTAATAAAAGGCAAATGTGAAAGCAAATCAATCAGTCAATTTTTTTTTGGGAGGCACATAGTACCCATACAACAATGCCATTGCAAAGGAGTCATACAGGACATGCTTGACTGTCCTATATCCCTGCGGTGTCTTATGGCGTTCTAGTGCTAATTGGCATATATTGATTTGTATAGGTACATCCTCCAACTTTTTGACGTTTGTTTTTAATATGCAGTGCAACAGTATTCCTAGGTATACGGCAACATGAATCCTTTGCAAGGTATATTTTTTGGAGAACATTGTCATGCCCTGCCCCAAAGAGCAGGCTCTTTAAAACTTACTGTATTTTATCTATTTTTGATTGATTTAATCTTTCTTTATTTTTAATATTGAAATTTTGAATTAATAGTTAATACTTAAGTATTTTTAAGTTTATTACCTTGTTTTACGTCAATTTGCGTTTGAATTGACGTTGTTGTTGTCTTTTGCTTTTCAGCTATTCAATTAGCTTTATATTCTCTACTTTAAAGTTAGAGAATTTTTTTTACTCACCTTTTAAAAACTCCTATTTATGTTGTTGCCTCTTTCCCCAGTTTCATTCTTGCAGATCAAACTTCAAACTGGTCTTCTGTTTCCCCTTTTCTGTACCTGGTTGTTATCCAACTTCTCCAGTTACTCCTCTTCTTGGCTGCTTCCTCCTGACTATCAGTCTTCAACAGAAAAGACTTTTCTCTATAAATAAAGAGCTTTTGAAGAGTAGGCTTTAAGCCAAAATTCTAAGTGGTTTCTTCCCTTCAATCTTTTATCTAATTTAAGCTTGTGATCTTAATTTTTAGAAATTTATACATTTTTATTAGTTTCATTTTAAAGTTTAGCTTTTTTTCTTTGCTTAAACAAGTGGAACTTGTAAAACAACAAGCCTTAGGCTTGTTGTATCCATTATTTTCCCTTAAGGAATCTTTCAATAGTTATATGTATCAATTTGCTGATGGAGAATATCCTAATATTGACATTCCCTTAGTTACAAATTGCTCACTATTAAACACTTTATTTTATCTTCTTTGATTAGGTTTCTTAAACTTAATCACTCCTTTTGTAACTTGGTATAGGTTTTTAGCAGGGTTCTGTAAGATTATTTTGCAGACAGTCCCCACCTTTTTATACCTTTTAAATCTGAATCCTAATGCCTTACATGCGCTAGTTTATAACCTTGCACCAATATGGCAAGACCTTACAAGCATGCACAGTTTTTTATATACTTGAGCTAATCTGTTTATATAGGATGTGTTGCTGAATTTGAAGATGGTTACAGAGGGTGCCCAACTTGTATCTGCCCCCCATGCCTCTGCAAACAAAATAAAGGCTTTAAAATATTCACAAGGACTGCGTCCCCAACTTTATTTGATAATGCTTTGAATAATTCATTAAAAATTTCAGTTTTAATATATTCATTTCCTATTTAAAATTTGGGTTTTATTAGGTTTTTTCATATTCATTGATATTTGCAAATGGGAATTGCTGAATACTTTCATAAATATATTCATTGAAGTTTAATTTGATATCCCTCAAAATTTCATTCATCCTTTTTGAAGTTGATATTTGCTCCTATTTTGTATGCTTCCCTAATTCAGGGCAAGCACCCTGTGGGTGGTAAATATTCCTTAGCTCTAGCTTTAATATTTGCAAAATTATTCATATTAAGTTGAATTATTTTATTTATTTGATTTTTATTTATTTGTTTTAAAGGGGCTACCAGTGATTAGTAACCCCTGTAGAACCAGCTTGGCGTAAAAGCCACCACTTCTGCAACCCTGTCCCCATTCCTAGTTATAACTAAAGTAAATATAAGTAAAACATAAAAAGACTTACTAATAATTTCCTCTGTGTCCCCTTCAGCCACAGGTGCTCCTTCAGCAAACTTCATGAGTGTTGGCTGCTCTTCATTTATTTTTCTAGGCTTGATTTTCCTTATCTTTCTTGCAACTTGTGCTTCCTCTTGATTTTCATTTGATAAATTTTCAGTATTTCTTGAAGCGCTCCTGCTTCTTGCTTGTGTTTTGTTTCCTTCTGTTTCCATTTGGCCAGTTTCCTCTTCATTTGTGTTGATTTCCTTTGAAATTTCATTTCCTTTAATTAGTGTCAGGCACCCACCCACTAGAAAGTAATCTTCCTAGGTGGTGAATGATGGCAGAGGGATTTAATCCAGTTACCAAGGATCCTACTGGCAAGGACACCATTCCTAGATGGAATAATTCTCCAAACACTTGATATCTGCCTAACAGTGGGTTGAAACATCCCAAGAAGAAGTATGCCCCCAAGTAACACAGGAGGAAGGCGGAAGCCAAAGGATGCAAGACTTAAGTTTTGGGGATCTGGGGTGTGGATCAATAGTTCTTGGTCTCTTCTCTGAGAGGCAGGTTATGTGATAAAGGTGTAGCAGTATACCATACCCTGGGAATAACCTGGCGCCAAGAGCTGTCTAGAAATTGGGTTTTGGGAGAGGTGCCCAAATCTGAGCACAAACCCATCAAAATGCTGACCAATACAGCCGGCAGAAAGATTATCCAAAACAACCATTTATACACAAGAGAATCCATAGGAGGAGTCTTGGGTAATCTCATGATTTTGGATGTTTAAGGCTTAAGTCAAATTAAAGAAGGATAAGCAAATGATTCACAGTGGGTGAATGTAGACTTTATTGATTGAACAAAATCATAAATATATATCACCAGCCTTATATAAAATGGTAGAAAATAAAGAAGTTGGGGCAAGGTGTAAAGGAGTTAGGGAAATTTGGAGATGTTTCTGGAGAAATTAAGTGGTTAAAAACTTAATACTGGGGAACTAAATTACTTCACTAATAATTATGTTTGTGCAACAAAAATGACCAAATTATTCTTATCTCTGACCCTAACTGACAGGCATTAATTTAAGAGATCAAAGGCTCTCCACACAAAAGCTGGGGACCAGGAGTGTTAACACAGGAAGAAACTGAAGACAACAGACCCAGTACCAGGCCAGGAAAGCCGGCAGAGTTGCCAATGTCACTGGGAATGAAAACTGGGTGTTTCAAACTTAGGTTGCAAACCTTTAATTGGCTGAGTCAAAATTGGAAGGTAATGATTGGTTTGAAGCTAAAGTTACGCTAACTCCAACTAGATTGGTCAAAACTAGGTCCAGAGAAGATCTGGGTTCAAATCCTGTTGCTGGAAACCCTGGATCTGCGGCAAAATTGAAACCATTTCCCTTAGGTAACAAAGAACAGATACTGCTAACTAATCCAATATCTTTAGGAAAATTAGTAGCATCCAAAGCAAGAATCTTTTCTTTTCCTACACCTAGGAATAAATTGTTGTCAGTATTTACTGAAAGGATATTCCTGACAACTATTTTGATTATTTGAGTATTCTTTCTATTGGTTTTTGCAAATCCTCACAAGTTGTAACTTCTGCTTTTGAAATCTAACCACTTGAGTATTTTCTTTTGAAGATTTAAAATTATTTCCTTGTATTCTTTGTTGACCATTGTTCCCAGGCTATTTTTTGCAGTTTTGTTTTGCTAGACCAAGGCCCTTCCCTCATTTCCCAGTTGATTTACCACAATTTCCCTTATGTTATGTTCAAGCTTGACCACCATTTAGAGGGCTGACTCTAATTTGTTGATTAGGTTGAAGATATTTGACATTTTGTTTGAATTACATCAAAAAACTGGTTTTTATAGTACTATCCTCAGCACATGAATATTTTTCATCATTATTAATAAATTAAAGACCATAAATGTAAAGTTATATTAGCATATTGCAATTAGACGTCAACTCATGATATTTAGACATTGTGTGCATAACTCAATGCATTTTTTAATAAATTTCACTGTAAACTAGGCCTTTTTCATTATAATTTATTGAAATGGACTGTGTTTATATTAGAGAGCCATTAACGTTTAGTACAAATATTGATACATAGTGCATTTTATAACCTGTATATTTACATATTGTTAATCATTCTGTAAATTTTCCAGTCAGATTTTGCAAGGTAATAAACATTAATTTATTAACCAATTACATTATTATTACCTTGCAAAATCTTAATGAAAAATTTACAGAATTATTACCAATATGTAAATATACAGGCTGTAAAATGCACTATGTATCAATATTTGTACTAAGCATTAACAGCTCTCTAATATAAACACAGTTCATTTCAATAAATTATAATGAAAAAGGCCTATTTTACAGTGAAATTTATTAAACAAAATGCATCAAGTTATGCACACAATGTCTAAATATCAAGAGTTGACGTCTAGTTGCAATATACTAATATAACTTTACATCTATGTTCTTTAAGTTATTAATAATGATGAAAAATATTCATGCAAATAATTATATGTTACTGCATCAGATATATATCATTTTATTAATAAAGGGAATGTCAATAATATAAAAAATATTATTGATTATGAATTGGAAGAAATAATATCAACTTTGATAAGTTATCACAAAGAAAAGATTTATTTTACTCATCAAAGGACGAGAAGGGAAGGGACTGGGCGGAATGAACATTGCCTTCATCTACACCTGTGAAAGGGACGGCATCAGAGATAGTGGGGGGATGGGCAGTGGTTTAGGAGTCAGGGTTGGGAGGCAGGTGGCTTGATGGGGGGATTGGGGAGGCAGGGATGGTTGACTGGGAAGGGGTGGCAAGAGCTGATTGCTTCAATTGCTCAAATTCTTATTCTGTCACGTATGCAGGCTTGACAAAACGGATGTATGGGCAAGGGGGAAGGCAGGAGTTCTTTCTGGACTTATCACTGTCACTTGTATAGAAAATGACAAGATATGACAGGTCCTGGACAAACACAGAAGGGAAAAGCTCATAATCCTTATCAATTTGGGTGTAAAGTTTGTTGTAGGTGGCAGGCTTTAAGCGCCTGAGCGCAGAACCAAAACTGTAAAGACATACATCTGCAGATGCATGTTGGCGTGGTTGATAGGGTAGGAATAACAGGTATGCCCCACAGCCCTGATTTCTTGGGTTTCCCATTATAGCTGCTTTATCTCAGCATTCAGTACAACTGTGTGCACTTTTTGCTGTGTGTTCCACTCCTCCAGCATGGCCTTGAGCTCTGTCTGGTAGGCATACCCATCTGCGGTGTTCAATATTGCCAAGTAATAATTGACACCCAATGGGGAAACTGCCAATAAAACCCCAACAAAACAATACAAGATTGGGCCGCAATTTTATACGTCAGAATGTATTTTCTTTTCTCCAAAGTTTTGAATACTTGCCAAAATCTTGGCATATGACAGGAAGATTACATCATTACGGGCCCTCATTGCCCTCCCTTTAACAAAGTAATGATAGTTGAATTGTAAGGGTCAGTATCCACCAAACTGGGGCCATCAAGAACCTGATTGGATAGAATTCTGGTGGCAGCCACAACTCTGTGCATCCACAAATTCACCATTCTCTTATTGGTGAAAATGCTGTGGAGTCCTAATTGGAGACAGACCTGGACTAGGGGCATCTGAGGGTCACGCTCCATGATAGCCATCATGAGAGGGTGGGCTTTTTCACCTTCAGTCAAAGAACAGGAATCAGTTGGAGTCTTCTTGGTAGGGGGACACAGTTGGCGTGAGCTTGCAGGGTTGCAGCCACAGTGGACTTTGCAAAACCCATTCCGGCTGTAATTTCCCTGAGGGACATAAGCATCCCTTGCTTTTTAACCATTTCAAGAATAATCTCTGGAATGATTAATTTTCTTCTGCCTCTTGCAGGCTGATTGGCTGTAGGCGGGATGTGTCTGCCTTGAGAACCAGAAGTGCCATCTGATTGGCTGTTTCTGGATTCTGGCTTCCATTGGTGGCCCCATGACTCACTTGGTCAATTCTGGATGCCATTGTTTATATACAATCTGGGTTGGCAGCTTCCTGTACATGATGGGCAAACAGGGCCATGCTTGAGGACGCGGGAGAAAGAACACATTCCTGGGTGGTGCTTGCAGAGGGGCCTGCAAGTTGGGAGTGGCCATAGACAGAGGCTTCACCATTAAGAGACCCAGCATAGCCCTGCATGATTTTTTCAAGACCAGGGAACAGTTTGTTGACTTGATTGTTATTAGAAGAAGACATAATAAATTTTTACTAAAAAACTTAAACTCAAAAAGAGGAGTGTATATTATAGTCAATTTTATTGTTAAACATGTTAATTTTGTGAATAGTAGGATCTAAATTTTAACGCACTAAAATGGAATAGGGTAATTTTTGAGAATGCTTGTGCTTCCTAAAAGAATCAGCACAAATCCACTCTAGATCCTTTAGCATCCTTTTTGAGACATCCATAGATTATATTTATTTTGAATTCACTGCAATTATGATTTGAAACTTGGTTCTTGGATTTGACAATCCTGCAATTTCAGATTTGTTAAGTTTTAAATGATGTCTATGATTTGTTTGACATACAGGAAATCTCAAATTGTACATTAGAATCCTGCATTTCTGATTCATGTATCCTGCATTTGTTTGCTGTGTTTTGTCTTTTGTTAGTTGAGTTATCTGCTCAAGGGATTCAAAATTTGCCAATTTAAATAAACCAAAAAAAGTCAAATTAAATGGTTGATTTTATTAAATATTTTGTTTTTCAATCAGCTAAGTTGCCCACAAAAGTGATTCAAAATTTGGACCAAGGATTTGACAATCCTGCATTTTTACATTCAGGTTCTGAATTTACAGTAGTGCCTTCAGAGTTGACCAGCTCATGAAGTTCAGAGCACTTTTGGAGGCGGCAGAAGAGTGCCTGCTGGAAGTGGAAGTAGTACACCTGAGGAGAGCTCTTGAAGAATCAGATGAAGGCATTTGCCTGAGCCTGTTAAAAATCCACTACCAGATATTTGTGATAGGGAAGGTTTTCTGGCTGCTTCCTGGTTGGGGTGGCTTCCTCCAACTAGGCCTTCTTCTTGCGCCCTATGGTATTCTTGGGCTCTTCTTTGTTGGTTGGGGGGGATTTCACCCAACTTGGCCTTTAGAATTATGAGTGCACAGACATATGTTTCCTGCTTCTTGTTAGAAAGGAAAAAAAAGACCAGGGGAAGAAATAAATTACCAACCTGCCCATGGATATTCCAAAGCTGGCTGGTGAGCTTTGAGCAGGTTGAGAAAGTGCCATCTGCAAGCCAGGTCTTTCATTTTAACAGGTTGCACAGATCCTGGCTTATGGCAAAGCAAATGATGCACTCAGGGGCATGTTGACTATTGTTATTAAGAAGGAATCTTTCCTCATGGAAAATAGTTTTTGTTCCTCAGTAAGGATCTGTTGGTCAATGGAGCTTACACTGACGCCTTCAGTGCTCAGAGCATATATCTGATCAGTGAGATATCTCTGTAATTTTGAGGCGCTACCAACAGTGGCAAGTTGGATATCATTTAAATCAAGGAAGGCATCATTGACAACCTCAGTTGTGGTTTGATCCTTGGTGGTTGGGATCACCTGGAAAAGAAACCAGCAGATAAGTTGGTAAAGGGGGTCAAAAGGCTCAGTGTAGTCATGGTTGACAGTTAGGGCTTTAAATCTAGTGAACCCATGAGTGATGATTCTAGCAGGGCAGCCAATGTTATCACATTTGTAGTGATGTTGGCAGATGGGTTTCTTCTTGTCATTACAGCTGAAGCTGTAGCCCTGGTAGACAAAGCCAGCACCTCCTTTCTTTGTCATTATGGGGTAGCTGACTGGGGATGTTGTGGGAATAAACAAATGTCATTTTGATTGCATATATTGTGGATGTTGTTAAGATCCAAGAGCTCAATTTTCTCATCTGCAGGAGCACCAGGTTCAGGCTCCTGCTCCTCTTCCTCTTCAGGCTCTGAGATGGGATCAGAGTGGCAGTTGAAGTTAAACAACTTCTCTTGGGGGTCTGAGGGGGAGTACACAAATGGAGAGTGGGGAGGGGTAGAACTATTTCACTCTGGTTCAGGTGATGGAGTTGGGGTCTTAGGGGGGAGCTTTAGCCTTAGAAGGCTACTTCTTTGGGGGTAGTCTTGGCATTTTTGGCCTTGGGTGGAATGATCTTGGACTTTGAGGCCTTGGAGGCCTTGGGTGCAGCTTTAGTGGTAGTCTTGGGAGGCATCTAAAAGTGAATTAGTATCAAAATATGATCAATTTGGGGGTTGTTTTTAAAGAGAAAAATGAGAATGTTTTTGTATAAAAGTAGTAATTTTTTTTACATAGAATTGTAGAAAAAATCTTAAAATATATAATATCAAAAATTCAATGTTTTTTTGGTTTGTAAAAAATAAAAATTTTATTAGTAACACAAGTATGCAAAAATTTGAGTTTTGACTGAAAACTTGCAGTCAAAATGGCGTTTTTTGAAGTGACGTAGTTGAGGTACCATAGCTCAAAAACATAGTGTTTTGACCATTTTTTATATTAAATTAACAAATTTACGGTGGAGCTACCTTAACCAGCCCAAAGAGTAAAACTTGAATTTCTCAAAAACTAGCTTATACAATTGGGGTTAAAAAGTACCCAGTTGTTTAGAGGAGGCCAAAAAATATATATTTGCAAAGTTTCAGTTAATTTCTTACATTCTTTATGAATATTGTTTTTATGTGAAAATGTACTTTTGAAAAGTGGAAAGCAAGAATTGCAGTGGGGGAATTGATATAGCGTAGCCTGGTGTCATATGTAATTTCCCCTTATTTTCCCCTATCCATTGTGAGCCTTGAATCAATTGGGTGATATGAAACTTGGTAGAATTTGAAGTGATGTAAATCAAAATGATGTAATAACCCCCTTTCATATTAAAATCACTATTAAAATATTTTATTAAGAGAACCCTTATCAATGTATCTATGTATAATAAAGTTATAAATTACATATAACAAAACTGTTTTTTTACCCAGCAATGACAATCACTAGAAGGACTATCATAGTGGCGTCTTTTTAGGTTGTTCTTAGTATAAGTGTCTTGGATTAATACTATAGGAACATCTTCTGGCACTATACAACAGTATTTATTTTAGTTTGGGTATAAGCTTATTTTAGTTAAAGATAAATAGTGTGATTAAAAATGAGGTAAAGTCAAGATGGCGTAAACACACCCCACACTAAATGATTTCATATGTAAATAAAGTTAGCAAAATAAGATTTAATTAATCTGACTCAAAGTGACAGAATTGAGATGGCGTAAATTTGAGATGCTGCATTATAAGGGTATATGTAAATTTTAACTATTTTATTGTTTATTTTAATTTTTTGTGATTTGTTGAAACAGCAGGATCAACCTGCTAGCAAGGTTCCAAACAAGTGGGGTTGTGACCCACAATCTG